>DWTU01002789.1:0-11072 GCA_018251515.1 Cecropterus confusis
AAGGTGTGTGAAGTCTACCAATTCGCACTTGGCCAGCGCGGTGCACTATGGCCTGAAGCTCTCTCAATCTGAGAGAAACCCGTGCCCAGCAGTGGGACAATAATGGGTTGACGGTAAGCCTAGTCGACTCCTACGACACCCTCACTCACTCGACTCATAGTTATTTAAAGGGTAAATAATACAATACTTATTGTACGTCGCACAAACCATATCATTATTCCTGCATTAATTAGGCAAACTCATATATATAATCACAATGCTCCAATATATATAGTTTTCTACCAAAAGCACAGAAAGATAAATACAAACCGTAATCCTTTCCTTTGTATCTTCAGCCCGCAAATGAACCAAATAACCCTGACCTATGACGAGGCAACTAAAATGAATTGCCCCTACAGTTTTATTAATAGTAACATACATAAGGGGTCTGTTTATACCGGTTCATATAAATGGCTGGTAGAATTGAATACACAACATAGAGTGATGATGTGTCAGTATTAGTTAATGTTCCCGAGAAACCACATCTTGTGTTGTTTTATATAAAGTAGCGAGTCATCTCAATATTTTATGAATTAAGGGATTTTCATAATTCAATTTGATATAATTAAACTTTCACCCCCATTTCAGTCCTCTTAGGAGACAAACTTTTTTGAATTTCTTTCTTTTGGGCATAACGTTTTGTATTTCTTTAATATATTATTGCTGATTTTCAGAATTCCGTGGGTGAAATGGAGTGAACTTGAACTTTTCAAAATTCTTGCTATGTATTCATCTACTTTATAATACGTTTTACTTTAGGGCAACATAGTTTGCTTTAAAAACTCATCGGTTAAACCATAGTGTTGCTGTGTGATCAGGTTCTGTGTTAGTATTTAATTTAGCCGTTGTCCTACTTAGAATGTAGACTATAACGTTTCAAGCAAATTTTCATCCTTCTTCTTCCATCTTCCTGAAGAAAAAGAAAAACGTTGACTCTGGTAGGTCTTTATTACTGACCAGAAAGCTAAGTACTGATTTTCATAGTGTTTGTTTTAAACAAGCTTTAATTAATCCCTTTAGGCGTCGAATATAAAATAATCTTCCATAAGGTGTCTTTATCTTAAAATTAACCCATTATCTAAGGCTAGCTAAAACTAAGGCTTTGCGTTTATTGGTCTGTCGGTGAAAGGTTAATTTTCCCTTTCCTGGAATTACATAAATGTTAGTACTTTCATAGTATAATTCACATGATTTTATTACGACTAACCCAAATACATAAAACTAAATACAAGTTATACGTCACTTCCAACTATCGGCGACACTAGTTAGGCAAATTGAAGTCAGAACTTCTACAAGTTACAAGAAACAAACGAGCAGGTGGTAGTGTTTAAGTAACACACATTGAAACGCGTACGTGCTTGGAAAGTACAGTGGCTCTGAAAATGTAATAACAGAGGTATAACTATACGAACTATGTTCCGGCAAGATCAGGTTGAATATATGTGAAATTAGTTTAAACTTTTGCTATTATGTGAAATTGATATTTCATTAATACAATTTGCTTATTAAGATACTCTGTTTTTATTTATTACTAATTTATTGCAACTCATTTATAACTACTTCTACAGTGTAGTTGTTGATTAGTAACCACTTCCATTCATTGTTGCTAACCGTACGATATTTTGATAATAACGATGTGTGATAGTACACTTTAATTGTACGATAATTTTCATTACGAAGCATTATCACATACTTTGTTTCGGGCATAAAATTTTGTATTTTTCATGTCATACTAATTCTGAGATGACGTTTTTTTTGGTCGTCAAATATTTTGAGAAGTCGTATTCTTCGGTCGTTAAATATTCTGAGGTGGCGTTTGTTTTTCGTCAAATTGGATGTACCGACGTAGTACGTTATTGTACGATAATTTTGATCCAAATGATCCAAAATACGATAATTTTACGGCTGTCGTACGATAATTCCCTGGCTGCCGGTTCGGAACACTGCTTCCATTAATGATTGGAAGGCCTTGATTAAGTACTTATATCTCACTAACCATATCTTTAAAATTGGTGAAAGTATAAGGCCCACCTAGCACAGTAACTCAGAATTGAAAAAAAAACCCTTCAAATTAATAAGCAGCTGCGCCTAACATTGTTGTTATTAGACAGAAATATGCATGGTGTAGGATGCTTCAGACCAAGAAATGCTCCACCATTATCATCGATACAATACGATTCGATAGAATTTATTAAAAATCGCAAAAATCGCAAAAACTAAAATCTTGTGCACATTATACACACGTAACACAAAGATCTAGAAAACTATTTCCAAACTCGGTTACTCTTTATAAACCTTATCTTAACTTTTAGTTTAAAGACACTTTAAAGTTAAAATTCAATTTGACCGAATCCTAAATATCCATTGCAAATTGAAAATCGAAGTTTTACACCGTGAACTTCGGCGATATCATATCTTAACTTGTTAAGTTTGGGTTTCGGGAAAGGAAATTTACTAGATTTAAATTTAATAAACATTGTCGTAAAATTGATAGTGATTTATGCATGAAACAGGTGTTTATACACCATTTATTTAACTAGCACAGTTATTTTATTATTTATAGGATATAAACGAGCCATATATAAAAATAAGTCAGAAAAGGAAAGGGTTACTCCGTCACGCGGGTATGCATATAACACCATTATATGCATACCCGCGTGACGGAGCGGTCACCATACCGACCGGTCTGACACGCAGTGGGTTCCAGGTTCTCCCCCCGCCTCCCCGGCCAAGCAGACATCTGAATGATGAATTTAGATTTCTGTGCTGAGTCTGGGTTTTTGTGTGTCTTTGTGTGTCCATGGCAACCACGACAAAGAAAATCCTACTGTGGGGCTATGAGTGTAGAAAACGCTATTCATAGGATGTTTTTAAGCCACGCGATTAGTATTAGACTGAGGCAACGTAATGAGCATTTTTCCGCATTTATTTTTAACACTATGGACGCCTTATATTTTTTAATTTCAACGAACCATTAAAGATTTAACTTTATTAATACTCCATGATATCGATATTATCAATATAATGTACGCCATTATATTGATAATATCGATAGCATTTTAATCTTCAGGAGTCGCATCTGTGATTGATTTCAGATAGAACCCGCCTTATATGAAGTTGCTTAGTTACTCGTGAGAAACAATGGCCACTTACCATCAGGACTGCATGCTCGTTTGCTACCTCAATATTTTAATTGAAGTAAAATTATTCTTTGATGGATTTAATAGATAAAGTAGATGAATTTATAACTCATACTGATATACTAAATGTATATTGGAAATCGAAGTAAATCTTTCAATTTAGCATTACATTATGTTAGGTAAAATTTATCTCGTACAAAAAACGTATTATAGATTTTAATAAACCTCAGTAACCAAGTTTGTTGCTTTTATTACCTATATTAAAAACGAATTATCTATATTTTATAAAATGTTCCTTGTTTAAATTTTCAAGCACATGTTCGTGTATTTTTTCTCCAATATATTTTAAGACATATTCAGTGGAGACAGTGGCCATTAATCGTTGATTTTTCTATTGTGTTCGAGACTGCTACAAAGAAAAGAGGTCGACTCGATCGTCCAACAATAAGGGCAATCAGTGTATGTACTGGCTTTGGTTTGCGGCTTTGGATTATCAGTTGTTTTGTTTTTTACAGAGGATTAAAGTAAATCTATATAATTGTATATATTTATTGCGTATAATTTAATGATCACCGCTTCACTGTGGAGGAAAACATCGTGTTGCAACGTACGTGCCTCAGAGTTCAAAAAGTTCTCAAAGGTGTGTGAAGTCTACCAATTCGCACTTATCCAGCGCGGTGGACTGTAGCTTGAAACTCTCTCATTCTGAGAGAAGACTCAGGGCCAGCAGTGGGACGATATGGATTGACAACATATATATTTAAATGTTATAGAATCCTCTGTAATTTGACTCGAAAGGTACCACCACGTGGCAGCAGGTAAGTACTGCTTACGTTCTGGTTTGAAGGACACATATTACAATACTTATGCGAGGCGTTCCAACTTAGTCCTCAGGAGCAGTAGTTGTAACTTAGTCCATTACATAGACGTTGAACGCTTGATTGCTCCTTTGATATTAAAAAAAAAACATACATGCTTATAATAAGGATGGAAAACGAGGCTTTCCAACTTGGTCCTCAAGCTTAGCGACATATCTTGAACTGACTGACTGAGTTAGATTTCTTAACAGCATTTTAATTTTCCGATTGTAATTGAGAAAAATTGTATTTAAATTAAATTCGACGAACCTCGTAGTGGAGCAGTCTCCATACCGCTCCGAGGTATGGCCGTAAACGGATTATTTCAAAAAAAAAATGACTCGTATTCAGCCATTTTATGATTTTGCTTTTGATTACTAACATAATGTAACAGCTCTTGATAGAGTAGATGGATTTTAAAATGGATATAATGGAACAAAGGTGAAGCCAAAATACAGACTACAAATATATTTTGAGTATTGAATATAACTAATATTTTCAATCCATTACTATTTTCTTTTTTTTGTATTTTTTTAATAAAAATGATGCTAACAAAAATTGAAACATATTACAAAATTATATTATTGCTTCTTCTCATTCCCCTAAGCAATTTTATGCCAATTTATGCAATGTACAGATACAGAAAACTATCATTTTTAATGCAGTGTAGACATTATTGCCATATTACTGTCTATGTCAATTAAATGATATGGAGTTAATGCACTTTTTACTGAGTCAGAAGGAGTGTAATATTTTCGAGCGTACTTTTATGTTTGTATGGCTATTTCTTTGGCACGCGTTTCCAGCCTACACGGCAGGTTACGTCATATCATTGGAATCGTCTCAATTTGCAAAGTGACATAAGCTAAATAATTAAAAAAGGGGGGCTTTTAATAGGGAAAAAGAAGAGACAACGTTTTATAATCATGACAATATGGATATCAAATGAAGGCTAAGAAATATACCATTCCAAAAATATGTATTAAAAGCGTTCAATTAAATATATTATTACAAAAACAAAAACTTGTTCGAGTGCATTCACGCGATCCACGATACTGGAGATCGTAGTGAATTTCTGAACAGAAAGCGTTATTTAGTAATAGATATAAATATACTACATAAACGTTTAATACAAAACTTGCATTAGTCTGCATTAAATGCAAGAGCAGTAGCGCAAGAAATTGATACTGCTGAAAACGGATAAGCTGTGGGAACGCCCATTGCATTTACCGTCTAGACATGTATCGCTTTGTTGAATCGATATTAGTATGAAGGGTACCTATCCTAGCTACAAAATACTAGTAACTACCTCTTACGCTATTTCGTATGCGACATGTCGAGAGTATGTTTAAGTATCTATATATTGATACGCGAGCCAAGGACTTATACGAAAATTACGCGCGGAGTAGTATGTTTTGACACAGTTATAGTTTATATAGAAAAAGAGTACAGAATGTATATAAATAAAATTGGTGTGTCTGTTTGTAATATCAAAATAACAGCTTTTACCAAATGCATATGGAAATACATACAATACTGATAACGATACATCAATTACTAAAATTTTTGTCTGTGTCTTTTGTTCCGTAATCTCTGAAATCGCTGGACCGATTTTGACGAGCCTTTCACTGTTGGATAGCCAATGTCATAAGGCGTAACTAAAGCTACTTCTATTTTAAAAAATGTTATTAGAGTTCCGCACAAAAAATTAAAACCTAAGAAAACGGTGCTCTACGCGCACGCAGCCACCGTCACCACCGCTAATGTTAGTTGCTGTCAGTCCTCTCTAAAACAATGCTTGACGTTAAAATTGTATATGGTCTGAAATTTTGGCTCTATGCAACTATGTCAAGTTACATTTTTTAAACGCGGATATAACTACGGAGCTCAGCTAGTAATGCATAAAACATTTAATCAATAAAAAACATTACACACACTACCATGCATTGGCATAAACATACATATATACCTACTTTCACACACATACACACACACACTTTCATACACATGTCAAAATTGTCAAACATAACAAAAATTATTGTCTAATGGATATTTATGATCTATGTTATAACGAAGAAACTGAAAGAGAAATTAAGAACTTATATATTAAGAAATACATATATTTATACACAGATTTTTCAACTACTGGACGGTCAGCAAGTTAATGATGTGTAGGTGTCAGTCGCAATGGTAAAAAATCGACCGTAATTATTCCCAACAAAAAATTAACTTTATATCAACTCAAGTATATCAGGAATACTTCTCAAATTCAACAGATAATATGTTTTATGATATGATACGTAATTCCAAATCAGTTTTCATCTTCATTTGTCAAGTTATTTGAAATACGCTCACTAAAGCAAAAATTTGTTTTAATTCACTAAGCTGTACTTAAAAGCAATAAAAGTATTTCAATACAGTTTTCGAAGGTGGTAAAACTCGATGTGGTTCTACTCCGGAAGCACCACCGCCATACCTACTTCTGCCTAATAACAGCAGTGTTATGTGCTGCTGTATTCTGGTCGGAAGGGTGTGGTAAGGGATACATACTTTTACGAGGCATTCCATCTTAGTCCTCAGAAATAGCAACGCTTAATCTTACCTAGAGTTGATTACAGATGTCCATGGGTGGCAGTAACCACTTACCATCAAGTGGGCTGCATGCTCGCTTGCTACTTCCATACTTTAAAAAAAAATGTTATTTGAGATTTCACAGTATACGAAAAATAAATGTTGTATTTAACATTTGTAACTTACTTATTATACATTCTGCCCTCTTTCTTTATACGAGCTTTATTATACAAAATATCTCACTCCTCCGTGCGAATCCAGTAAGCGAATCCAGTAATTGTATTGTCGAAGCGAATCCAGTAATTGTAAAAAGGGATTGAAAGTTGCCGTTTTTAGGGATCCGCACCCAAAGAATAAAAACGGGACTCTACTACTAAGACTATGCTGTTTGTCTGACCGTATATCTGTCAATACGCTGTATCTCATGAACCGTAATAGCTAAACAGTTAATGTTTTTCAAATGATGTATTTCTGTTACCGCTATAATAACAAATACGTAAAAAATACGTAAAAATAAGGGGATCCTGTAGAGCAAATTGGATTTTTTATAGATAATGGTTACAGATAATAGTTATAGATAATAGTTACCTTTCGTGCGCGAGTGCGACTCGCACTTAGCCAGTTTTTTTTGTATTAATATATACGACTAGATAACGTTCTCAACACCCACTGCATCTCAGCGTGGTCACATCACGCTGTTCCAAAGCAAATTGGTGAAGGTATGAGTTAGTGATCATTTCTAGTCGGATGTTTTTAAGCCATAACTTCAAAATGTTCCACATTCTGCAAAATATTTATATATTTCTTCAAAAGTTTCAAGAATTTTATTCAATCAATATTATCAAAGGATTACCTTTAAGGCTATTAGTACTTTAATAAAGTAATTTCCTAAATTTTGAGTTGAAGGCTTAATCAAGTTTTTTGCCCTATTGCGTACAATCTTTGTTTAAGTACTGAACTTAATTACTAGAACAAGATAAGAAGACTAAATTGAGTAATAAATTAAGAAATTTTCACTAGCCCCCAGAAAAACTTCAAATGAAAATTACTTCAGCCCAAAATATAATGTTATGAAAACAATGATTCAAATTTTATGTAGTAAAGTTTACTGTTCAATGCGTTCATGTAATTTTTAAATTAGATTCACAGTGTAACTAATTTTAGAAAGTTAAACTATATTAATTAAATAATTCTGAAAGATTGTAAATGATTGTTCAATTGTTTTGAAGCAAGTACCTATGCAAAACAATCTTAAGTACATATATAAAATGATCAGTCAGTCATCAGTTTAATTTATTTGAGCTGTGGTTTCTTAAGATCATAATGAAATAGTCTATTAAACAAAATAAAATGCAATAAACTCAAACAAAAAAGCCTGTCAGGAATAAACCTTATATTATAAAGCTTACATTATCTTACATATATCATAGTCATCTACTACTCTCAACTTTACAAAGCAAATTTTACGCAAAGTAATGCCTACTGCTTTCTAAACTATCAATTATAAAATGATCATTTTAAAACAGGACATAAAACCATTAATCCTTCGCCTCGTTCATCACCGTTTAAGCGCAAAGCAATTACTCTATCAGTTCTGCGCATTTAGTGCTACCTAAATATAACTGAGGGTATTCCCACAGATATCCAAGCAGATTCGGTCTGAGTAGGTTTAGTGACGTTGTAAGTTATAATGTAAACGACCCATCGCATTGCATCATTTGTATCAGCTCGGCACTGACCACGTTTTTTTAAGACTGAAGTAGAAAACGAGCATGCAGTCCACCTCATGGCAAGTGGCCACTGCCGCCTATGGACATCTGTAAGCAACTTCTTATAGAACAGGAGTTTTAAGTTAATCACAAATGCGTTGATACTCCCGAGGACTAAGATGGCCGGCCGATCATATATGAAAGGGACCGGCACCACACCCTTCCACCGAAACGCAAGAACTGCTTCACGCTAGAAATAGCTGTGTATAAAGAATGACGTTTAGTAACATTTCTTTTCATTTTAGTCATTGTTCTTCTTGTGTTTGGCAGGAATATAAGAATTTTACTTGTACTCTTGTATATATGAAAGTACGCAGATTGGTCACAAAGATTTGTATCGTAGTACCTACCGTATGAAATCGGGGTGCTACGACATTATTAGCAAGCCTATGTTGAAATCAACCACTTCATAGAGATAAAATAAGAAATATAACGTTAAATTTCATTGTGGTTTATACATATATAATTGGTTGCAGCTATACCGGTGTATGCCGACTACGTGTTAATAAATCTAAAGACACCCTAAGCAGCACGCTTGATGTAGCCGTAAAACATGACCCAAGTTATATGGCACTATAAAATAGAATTTAAACTTGCATTTAATGTGGTTGTTGATAAACTACTCGTATACTGGTTACCTCCTTCAAGGGTTGCCGCGCTCAACTATTTTGTAGTAACAGTATTAAAAATGTGAAAACGAAAAGTCCGACTGTTTAAAAACGTTTTTTTTATTAAATATATTTAATTTGAAGCTTCATGAGTATACGTTAAAATAGTAACGTAAGTTATAATACGTTGAAATAGAAAGTATTATAATATATCTTTTTTAAATGGTCTATTTAATAGCTTTCATTTGATACCCATATAGTCGTATATAAAAGTCATCCCGTCATAGCGGTAAATTAAATATTAAACAATGATATTAGGAACAAAATAATTGTTTTAAACCGTCGGGTTTCTTTGTTTTAATATTTTTAATTTTAATTTATATTTTTAACGATGTAACTGGTTTACATTATACAATTAGTAAATGTGTAGCATGCAGTCCACCTCATGGTAAGTGGACATTGCCGCCCATGGACATCTGTAATCAACCCAAGAGATTAGTCTTACCTGAATTCATTTACAGATGCGTTGCGAGTCCTAAAGACCGAACTGGAACGCCATATATTTAATTACATCTCTCTTTCTACCCTTAAAACAAAACACTATCACTACTCACAGCTAAATCATATTACATAACAAGGTATATCAAATAAGTTCGTTATTCCATCAAACGCATACCACAACGAGACAGAATGAACGAAAATAGCAACATGAAGTATAGGGACTTCATGTTGCTATAAAGACAGACGAATTGCTACCTCCCTCATTTGATGATGCAGACCACGTTACGAAGGGAAAGGTTGAGGACATACCGCATAGTTTAGTGACTTAAGCACAAATAACCCTCGTCAGGCTGGTTTAATTTTCGCATAGCGGTGTTGCCATCATTTCTAATTATTCTGCACACCTTTAATTAAAATCCGGCGAGATAAACATCCGTCTAACGTAACAGTGTTGTGGCGGAGTGCACCGGGGTGGAATAGCTGTGTTGGAATATTTATGAAGGCGACTAAGGGTATTTACTGCCTTATTAAATACGATAATTTATTGGAATATAGCAGTGATAGCTTAGTATGATTCGTTAGCTGGAAATGTGGAGTTGATACCCCACTTATAAAAATTCCATTAATGAAGGTATTTTAATTATAAGGGTATTAGGATGCCAGGATATATCTGGTCTTGCTTAGACATAACTAAAAGGTCGGCAAACCAAGTGACAGCGAGATAATAATTGATTAGTCGACGATTCAAAATATGTAAGAAGACATACAGGCTACCACAGAAAGCTTATTTTATTTGTATCGAAAGAATAAGATACAGGCGAAAAAAATGTTATTTTGAAACTACAAAAGAATCTTTCAATTTTATTTCTTATATGAAATTAAATGTCTTTATTTTTTCATAATAAAAAACATCCTATACGTTAATCCACACCATATACTACCTATGTGCCAAATTTTATTCACATCCAATCAGTAGATTGTTCGTGAAAGAGTTACAAAAGAACATACATACATCCTTACAAACTTTCGCATTTTTTAAACTGTTTTATAATATTTGTAAGATAGGCCTACGAGTTTACAAATTGTCGGTTACAATATTTTTTACACGGAAGTTTTCCATAAATCTACTTAGCATAATAGCAAAGAATTATAAATCCAAGATTTTGTAATACCAAATTGAAAAGCGAACTAAATATAATTACGAGCGCGGCACTAGTGTTGAAATAATATACATTTTAAACAAAGTTTGTGAAAAACTAATTAAACTCAGATTTCCATTCCACGTAGCAACTTGATAATTTTGAAAGCAGACACCTAGTGCTCGGCGTCCTTAAATTTTTTAATGAAGCAAATTTTCACACGTTCACTTAACTTGGATGTGCGACGATGTATGCTGAATTTTAAGTATATTCCATCACCGTCTTATGTTAGCAGCAAAGGGATATGCAACCATTGTAGTGTTTAATAGTCTAACATAAACATTATACTTTGACGACCCACGTCGTGAAGCGGTCACCATCGTCGTCAACCCATTATTGGCCCACTGCTGGGCACGAGTCTTCTCTCAGATTGAGAGAGTTTCAGGCT
>DWTU01002790.1:0-11070 GCA_018251515.1 Cecropterus confusis
CCTCCTTTTCACCTATTTGCAGGCGACATTTTTAAAAATTATGTAGTCTATGTCACTTATAAACTGAGACGATTCTACTGATATGTTATACGTCACAATCCGTCAAGCCGTTTGGGCTGTAGCGCGTGCCGAAGAAATAGGCATACATACAAACAAAAATACATATATACATACGCTGGAGAAACATTACCCTCCTTCTGACGCAGTCGGGTAAAACAGTGTTGAAGAGGCGTAACTTATACCAATGAGCCATCACTTACACTCTTATAGATATATTTTCAAGAAAAATGCTAATCACGATATTGTTGGTATTACCAACACAGTAGTTAGGAAAAACCATCGTAGAGTAAAATGAGGTGTTGGCATACTTTTTTAATTTTCTCGAAATACCCTAAATGAATATCAACCCTTGTGATTCTTTACCATTCGAACGTGATATAAATAAAATATTGCTGTCTGCTTAACAGCATAAATAATAAAATGGTAAATTATAAATTCGACGATTCGGACATTGCACAAGGCACAAAGACAGATAGGCAGGCACAACTCTGAAATCGGCATTGACGGATATATTTTATAATATTATATCTTTGTGGTGGTCACGGACTTTTCGTCGTGAAAAAGTGCTAAGTGCATCAGGTTGACCGGTTGCCGATTGAAGTGAAGACGGAGTTATTTAGTTATCTTTTCAACTGTATTTATTTCCTTTAGTACAACAGTTATCTGAAACAATACACTAAGATAAAAATGACTATGATATTGTAATTCTATATTCAATTATCAATTTAGACGCGCCCTCGTAGGCATATACAAAATAAAGACATTTCGATTCGTTTCATTTCAATTAATATTCAGAGACTAGCGCTATTCATTTAATAGAACAATAGTAGACAGGAATACACTCCACTGCCAAGGGCGCACCTATTTGCGAGTAGACGGAGCAATTACTAGTGTCGGGCGCTAAACGCATTACCGCGCGCCCGACGCTGCGCCGGCCAGACACCCGACAAGTTCGATACAGGTGACAGTGTAATAGACGCAGTTAACACTTGTTACCCGTTGCACTGAAATTACGAGTTTAAAGGCTTTGAATAAGATTTGAAGATGAAATAGAATATGTTTGATTTATGTACAGAAGAGTACCGAGAAAAGTGTTGTCATTGAAATCCTATGTTTATTTAGTGGGTTACTTAAAGGGAAATTATCAAATGCGTGGAAATTCCACAACCAGTACAAATATTGAAAACGTAAATTACTAACTGCGTACCCATGCGTTCCGTAAGAATCTCAAACAAACTGAATAGAAATTTGACAGAGTATGATAACATATAATCGTTACTTTTCCTTGCTTTTGTATATTTATTTTCTTAATATAATAAAGATGATAAACTACAACGCTAGAAAAATGCGTATTAATAGATAACAGACATCTTTAAAAACTTTATGAAGAACTTTCAGGTATGTAGTTGTCTTCGTTATATTCGTCTGAAAAGTTAAAGCATGCGATAATTATTTATTTTCTCTGAGATTTTCAAAATGTTAGGTTTAATACAGAGAGAGAGAGAGAGAGTAAAAAGGTAGATTACATTAAGAGTTAATTAGCCGAAGCACGACATTTATAACTACTTACTTAAAAGCCCGGACATCTTTAACATCCTCTTTCCGTCCCGAAGTGTGTCATAATTTTTGCAAATTGAAATGACTCCAGTACTCTTATCTCGCGCGAAATGGTCCATTCCGCAATATTGCTTCGTCGGTAAGCTTCCGAACAGCTTGTAATATTAATTCGTAAATAGCCATCAAAAGTTATTACTCCTAAGTACCGTCGAGATCGCGCTTTGAACGGCTGTAGCGATAATGAAAGCAGTACTTCGGTCATAATGATAACTTTAACTTATTGCTTGTTACATTTTCACCTCGGTAGGATTTTATTTATTTAGATATGCTGATTAGTCTAAATTATTTACGCAATGAAATTATTTTCCACTAGTTTTAACAGTAAAGATATCAATCGTAATATTTCCTGTATTTGTATGTTTTCTATGATGTCTTTACGGGTATGTTAAATTTTATAACCACATAATCACAACCATCAACACACACGGTATCAGGAGTATAACCTGATGTTATATGTTGTAAGTGATCACTGAGCTCAACTGTTATCACTACGGACTAAATTGTAGTTTATAAAAGTGTTTCAGATAAGCACACGGCATCAAAAATACCACTGCAACCTTAATCTTTCCATTAAATTTATAACAAATTAAGATGAAGAATTATTATTTATTTTTTGGATCAATAAAAGCCGAGGATAACAAAAGAAAGTAGATACGACGAACCACATTTAAAGGATAAGAGACGTAACGTAGCGCACGTTGAATACACTAAGATGAGATTTGTCAGATTATTAATTGGAAGGCGTTTCTAAATAGCATCTGAGGGTGTAATTACTCATCCGAGATGAGCTGATATGAGCCGCAAGCTACAAAAAGCGGCATTCAGTGAGGCTTATTAAGACGTGCGGTAACGTCGCGACGCTCCAGCCAACTATTGTGTGGTATAAGTAATAAGCTTTTGTATTAAAAATCAAATAGCTAAGGATATATTTTAGTTTTTATGAAAAAAATGTGTAAGGAAGGAAATTATCAACCATCTGGTATATGTTTTTTATAAACTGGAGTAGCAAACGTGTATGCAGTCCACCGGATACTGCCGCCCATGGATATTCTTAAGCAACTTAATTTAGGACACGAGTTCTGCTTTAAGGTAATTACAGATGCGTTGTAATTCTCGAGTACTTTGATGGTCGCCTCATATTAAAGTGAGCTAATACTTAGTTTCGATGAAACCACAACTGTACATATTATAAACAACCGTAGCGATTTTAATAGAAAATAATAAATATCTTCATAAATTCATACTATACGATAGCATTTCATTTGTAAGTAGATGAAACACAGACAAAGAGGAGTATACTGTACAGACTGTATTAAGGTCTCATCACAAGTATTGAGATTTGATATCTAAATTTGCTTTATATCAATCTTCCAAAAATTCATCCGAAATGAAATCCAATATCCTCAGCATTGCACATGATCACTGTGCCACAAATAAATCGTTGTAGTAAACAAGACATGTTTACGAGTTCAAATCCAGGTCTCATACCGTCTAATGCGGTAAGCTTCCCGTCCAGTTAATCAATCGCCGAGATCCCGAAGCGATGACACTCTCCCGTCAATTGCATCAATTACAGTCAATTGTTTCCTGAGGACATCCGCCGCCCACCCTCATGTAGGTCGGAGCTGCTATGAACCTGGAATTGGCTAATTGGGATTAGACGTTCAGACTAGACGTAGCACTAATCCGGAAAAATAAACAAGGGTCAAGAAAATTAGCATACTTGGTTTTAACTCTGCATCTCTCCGTGTACTGTTGAGGGCATAAGTTTCTTCTTGCAAGCCTAAGAACTTGAACTATAGTCTTTTAGGTTCCTCCCGACCTTGATCTCCAGTCAGGTTTCAGATCAGACATCATTTAAGTACTTCCCGACCTTGATCTCCCATCTCCCTCACCGATGATATGATATATGAGCCTAAAAATAGTTACATTACGAGTGTATATATGATTATGACCACCGTATATTATATATTCCTAAAGCGTTTCCTTGAACACCAGTAGCACCAAAAGTAGAAAGCGTATATCTAGTGTAAGCTATCAAAGCGTACGAGTAGGCTATTTTGCCCGTCAGAGTCAGTACAAGGTAGATGTCGCCAATCAGTCAGCATTGTTCTCCATTTAGCCTATTAAACGTGTTTACTGCTACGACAACAGGCTGTTTGTTGACGCTTGTTTACCGTCTACGAGACACGAGGATAATAGCGGAAATTGGACATTGTTTTCTATTCATTAACATGATTAGCTATTGGTTTTCGGATGTAGAATAAAAACCACTATACTAGAAGTAAAAGTGGTAGAATTGGAGACGTGATCGCTAGAATATTTTTGATTATTAACACTGATGTTAAGCGCTATTTCATATTTGAAGCATACCATTTTAGGTCTTCGACTTCAGGTAGAGCTCCTGTTCTACATGGTTCTGTTGTACATGGCGTGGGTTATTGTTGTCCATGGGCGACAGTAACCACTTACCATTAGGTGGACCGCATGATGTCTTGGTATTTTGAATTAAAAAAAAAAAGTTAAAGACAACTTATATTGTGGTATTTGGCTGTAAGTTTCTTGCAACTTGTACCATACTCGACTGCGGAATTTAATCTATTTATTGTTGTAAACTGTATTTTCAATGTAATTAGTATGGTATGACCCGGTAACAATGTTATTTTTGACGTACATTTCAAACCATCGACAAGCGAATGTCACAATGGTACAGCAAGGAAAATTGTGGTGGATATGATATTTCCGCATTATTGCCAAAAGCCTTACAATATGATTACATCATATTTTATGAGTAAGAAACAGCAGCAGTAGCAGTTTGATTTACTTAATAACATGAACACAAAACTTCTATCCTAACTAAATGATTGCTAAAAGTTCAGGGTTGTCTATTTCTATTTTTATCATAGCTTAACTTGTACTCACCTACAACAGGCGTCAGCGAAACTTAAATAGTCAGTCACTAAATTTTTTACACAAATGAAGTAGAGCGCGTCGTAATACCAACGTCATAATATATTCATGATAATTGTGAATGTGTCACACGCATGTCTATCATGTTTGGTTATATACCCTTTTACCATTTGCTAACTTTCTATGTAGGGATAGCAAATTGATTTATTTTTCTGACGATTTTCATTTGTTACGAGCTATATTTGAAGTAATATATTTTTGTCATTGTAGTCGAGGTTATTTTCCTGTTTTTTACTACCCACGTCATACGTAGTAATTTTTCCTCCACTCTAACAAAAAAGAACTGATTTGTGAGATATTTTTCCCTTAACAGCGTATTCATTGCTAAAATCACCACCCACTGAGACATTAGGCCCGTCTCGCAAATATACCCTTATTAATTCTAATGACACATATTTGCAGCCTTTGTACCGCGCATCGGGTTTATTGCGCTTCTGGAGGATATATGAGGTTATATTTTTAATGTGTTCTCATTTTGTGGCTACATCTGTGAGTGAGAAATTTTCTTTTTTTACATTAGGATTAAATCTTGTTATATTATAATGAAACAAAACATTGAACACTTTGTTTATGTGATCCTGCTTTGCCTTGAAATATTATTCCACACAAAATATTACATAAAATCTGATATATACTTCTAAACACGTGATAGAAATCTTCACGGTTCAGATGCAGTGCTAGGTACCATTGCCTTTTATAATGTATAAACTGTTTTTGTACGATAGTAGTACTCGTAGCTAATGAGCATGCAGTTAACCGGATGATAGGTGGCCAATGCCGCCCATACACATCTATACAACCCCAGATAAGATAAGAGACTTACCGCATCTCCGTCGCGAATGAGTACCTCTGAAAACTAAGTTGGTACGCCTCGGATAAGTATGTCTTCCTTTAAATCAGAAAATGGCAGCACCTAATACTGCTGTTATAAGGCAGAAAAACGTGTGATATAGGTGCCTTTGAAGTCGAAATACAGTGGGTCTACATATATCTATCATCCTATCTATACACTAGTGGTTGCTCTTTAGCTATGTTATGTTATGCTATTTACAGCGCCATAACGTACTTATGGTATAACAAGTTGTTTCTAGAATTTATCTTGTTCCATAATTTTTAATGAAAGTCATCTGTGGATTATAATGACTTCTTCCATGATGTTGAGGTGGACTGGATATTCTTTTAAAGTGTATATTATTTCAAGTCCTTGGGAATCAGTATAAATATTTAAAAAAAATTATCAATTTTAATTCATCGGTCTTGTAATGGCTATGCAAGAAAATAGTCCGAGGAAGTAACATTAACATAAGTATATAATAGTAATAATAATAATGTGGCACAGTGATCGCACGGTGCGGATGTGTCGTCGCAATTGGCGGTATCCTGCTTACCGCTCAGCGACCCGATGCGCTCGATACTTATATCATTATGATGAATAAGTACCCAACACTGTTACATTATTGAATATTCATCTATCATGGAAAGCAACAGTGAAAGCTTAATAGCCATGAGAGTTCTCGGCCTCGCAATCGAGAGTCCTAGGGCCGAATCCCAGGCACCAGTGATTTTAAAATTATGATAATGATAATAAAGTTATATGCGTGTTAGAAATTATGGTGAAGGAAAACATCGCGAGGTAAACTTTTTTAACTTCTCAAAAGTGTGTGAAATTAACCAATTCGCACTTGGCCTTAAACTCTCTCAATCTAGGAGAAAACCCGTGTTTAGCAGTAGCACTATAATTGACTGGCCATGATGATGAAAATCAAAGGAAAACGAAAGCGAAATGATACTCAATTTTGACTAATCATCGCGGAGCCTAGAGACATGAAAGGACTATAGGTTTATTTTAGTATGTAGACCACACCTTTCAAGTCACAACACAGAGCGCTTAAAACACTTTTCAAATTTCAAAGATTTTTATCATCTTTCAACCACCTGTCTCGCTTTAAATTAACCATCACAGAAACTTAATTATTGTTACACGGTGACGATTATACTGACACTTAATTTTGAAATTACCATCTAATACCCTTTGTGCACCCGTCGAACCTGGAAAGAATCTAGAACCCATTATATTGCAGATCTGCTTGAAGACCACGATGCCAGAAGGGCTGTATTTCAAAACAAAAAACCGCCCTAATTCGTTAAAAAACGTAATTAGAGCGGTGACGCATTTTTTGTAAACTAAGCTAATGGCAGCCGCCTCGGGCATGTCTAATTGCTAGCAATGTCCACGACGTTTGGGAGACTCAGCGTTTAATTTAGACTCCTCCAGATTTTTTGCTGGCTCAGGAATAAGTGAGAGCTTTTGGTAGTTTGTAACATTGGTACGGTACATTTATTTGTTTCGGCTGTCTATAAAATATTATATACACATTTGTATAAGTATTATTCTACAATTTTAAATTATTCCGCATGATTATGAATTTTTTAAATATACATACTTTATACGTCATAAATACCAGATTACGAAAAAATAATCTCGTGTAGTAATCACGCGTAGGCTATATGTATACAGAGTTGTTTCGACAAGGCGGCAGGGCAATATTAAGAAACTTGAAATTCACTACATGCAAGGTCAGTGAGCAGTCAGAATGGCGCCTACTAAGAGAGGACTGCCACCAATAACACACCTCCAAAGGCTGGTTAAAGGTTGGATACTCATTGTATTTAATAAAAACCTAAATTACGGTTCTATAGCGATTTAAACCTAAGTGCTACACTTCACCATATACCATAAGTATATACTTGACACAAAACAAATTAAGAACATTTTTATATTGTCGAAAAGCGTATAAATGGCTTACTACAGCCACGTCGTCCGGGACACTCCCCGAGCAATTATAAGCGCCCCGGGGCTTTGCTATTGGCTTAGTTACGAAAACTACAACTAAGACATCTTTGTATTCAGATTGAGATTGCATGTGTTAATTTAACGACAAAAAAACGTAATTGGATCATTATATTACTGTTTCTAAGCTGAAGCGTTACGCAAATTAGAAAGGGGAAGCTTCAATTTAGGGTCCGTGTAGACAGTTTTGAAAGGCAGAAACGGTAATAAAGAAGTTATAAGCTACCATTGCTGGCAAAATTAACAACTAAGAAACTAGTAACATTAAGCAGAAATAGGTTAGTAATGATGGTTTTTTTTAAATAAATAAAGTTAGACCGTTATACTGAAGCATAAGCGTTGAATAAATTAAAAATAATAAGTTTTAATTCAGACTCCAATAAGGCAGTATTGAAGGCAAAAATAGTAATTGTGAAATTATATGCTGTCATTGCAGTAAAAATTACAGCTGGCAAATTAACATCAAGCAGTTATAGTTTATATATATGGTTGTAAGTCGGCCTCTTAATCGAGAGTCCGAGATACGAATCCCAGGTGACCACAGATTTTTGCAAAAATTATGTGCATTCGGGATATCAGAAATTATAAATAAACACATTATGAGAAAACCTACACACATGAAAGTTCTCTAAAAATAATTTCTCAAAGATGTGTGAAGTCTACCATTTCTCAAGGATGTGTGAAGTCTACCAATTAAAGCAAGCAGAGTGACAATAATGGGTTCACATTGAAATTAGTAACAATAACAAAGCAACATATAATTTAAATTTAGGTATAAAGAATATAACAGGTATTTTGAGAGATAAATTTAGGGAAACTTTAGTAATCACATAATAAGCAGTTGGTGCAGGTAATAAGCGATGCGCAAGCCCCGCGACTAAGCGGCTAAGCTCCCAGGTACCTCCGCGAAACAACTTCGTTGCAGACAATTACCTACGTGCTCTGGTTTACCGCACTAACTTCTAAACAAAGGATTCGAACGGTCTCAATTTTTTTTGTTATGAGTAATTTGTATTCTCTAAGTTAAACCACTTTTAAAATTTCTTTTGACAATGTAGACAATATTTTTTTTCAGTACTCTTATTTTTCCTCAGAACAAAAATATTTACGTTTTTATAAATACGTACATTACAATAATGCACGTTTGGATTTACGTTTTCCGCCTAACTTTGCATTCCACTTGGCAATGGTGGGCTAAAACGTAAACAATGACTGTTTTTAACCGACTGCAATAAGGAGGAGATTATCAATTCGGTTGGTTTTTTATTTATGTATTTACACCGATTACTCCGCCCACTGTGGCCCGATTTAGATTTTTTTCTTTTATTCGGTAAGGTATACTTGCCGTTTGATGCCATAGTCACATAAGTCATGATCTGATAATGGGATCCCGGCAAAATTGAGGAAAACCCTCAAATTGTATAGGCACTAATTTAGATTAATTTGAAATAACTCAGCTTCTGCCAATCCGATTTTCATAAAAGTTGAAACGTACATTGGGTATCTAAGATAGAACGATTTGATGCAAAATTTTACCACAGCAAAAATAGTTGTATTTTACCTTCAGTTCCTCGACCCCGATGAGGCAGGGGTACTGTTAGTCTAAACCATAGATGTTCGCTATTTGGTATTCACGGAATTATAATAGGATTGTTAATTGAAGACAAACAATAAAAATTTTGCCCTTCAACTCCTCAATACTGTTGATGCATGTCGTAAATTTAAAGCTAGCCAACTGATGCTTACGGACATAAAAAATACCATAACGATACAGTAGTACTGAAAGCCATACTAATCCATAAGAGTAAGTCATTTAGTGTTTATGTATAAAAAATAAGATTGATTAGCAGAGACATACGATAAATATTATACATGATTACTCTTAATACTGACAACAGAACTGTTTCCACTATGTTGAGCGCCAACTTCGAGACTATATACTAAACCAAAATGTATAAATGAATTATTTTTTTGCTTTTTTGTAGCCTTGAAGTCGGTTGTATTCTTTGATAAAAAAATGGTTTTGTACGTTATCATAGTTTAACTGGCGATTGTCCCTGTTTAAAAAGGGAGACAGTCAGTAAATAATGATACAAAGACAATCCTAAGTTCGTTTTGTTCATTAGTTTTTCTTAGCCTTTGTTTAATTTAGGAAAGATTTTACAAAATCTTGTTCTTTTGTAATATTTATTTCTTCAGCCTGTCAACTGTAGGTACATCTTGTTGTATTCAATTATTTTAATCGATTTCTAAGTATATTATGTATAGTACAAGAAGAAGTAAAATTATGTGGCTAACGTGTTTCTTCAAACGGAAATTCTTACAATTATAAAAATGTATATGGAATACGTGCGTTTTATCTTTATCTTGTTCCATTGTTTGAATGTATATAACAAAGTTTCCTAGATCGCCATCGTCGAAGAAAATTAGTCAAAAGATAAGCAAAAACATAAATTTAGAGACGAGTCTGGTGCATTAAAAATGAAGACCGTTTTCGCCGGCCATTTAGCAAAACAATTATTTATGAGCGCTCAAGGAAGCGCCTAATGTTTATGCCGACCTCTTATCTCGAGCAATTAGTTCGAGTTGCTTTGAGTCTACATAAAATTATTCTCCACTTTATTGCCTTAAATACTTTTTAAGAAAAGGTAAGCTAATATTTCATCTACAAAAGCCTATCAAAGAAAATGTTTTGCAAATCGACGGCTTAGTTTCGTTCGTTCAAAGTTATTTTATGTAAATTCTTATTTTATTGTCTATTTATTTTTTCTTACTTGCAAATGGTGAATTTATGTTCCTTTTCTGAGTATGCGTACCTATTTATCTATTTACATTTGTGTGTCAATGTCACTCATAATATAAGCAACAACAGAACTATGCCTGAGTGTAAAAACTATTACTTATTTTCTAAGCCTGTATATTTTTTAACCGACTTCCCAAAGGAAAGAGGTTATCTATTCGTCGTGTATATGTATTTTTTTTTATGTATGTTCTGGCATAACTCCGCGATGCCGCCACCGCCCGACACTAATCGAAGGACATTGTATGCGGCTAATTTCACAAGAGGTCCCTTTTAATGGAAATTGAATTTTTCATTGCAGTTTTCCCGGAAAATTGGAAAAAATTGGTTTCTTACAATCTCAAATAACTCAGGGGTTTCAGAACCGATTTCAATTTTTTATCCTTCAATTGATAGGAAGTTTCATGAAGGAACTTTTTTTCTTGGACATAGGTGTGATCTGATGGCAAACACTTCGGTTATGAGGTGAAGAACACCATTATTTCTCCTGGTTTTTTAAATAATTTGGGATAACTCAGCTCTTACCATTCCGAT
Organism: Cecropterus confusis; assembly: GCA_018251515.1. Lineage (NCBI taxonomy): Eukaryota > Metazoa > Arthropoda > Insecta > Lepidoptera > Hesperiidae > Cecropterus > Cecropterus confusis. The sequence continues at coordinate 10,833 of DWTU01002790.1, forward strand.
TCTCATGAAACTTGGAATGAATATTGAGTATCGTAGATAAAACGATGGTATGTAAAATACAATGAAAAATTTGACCCTCAAATCCTCAATCCTGATGATGCAAGGGTACTGGAGGCGTAAACCATAGATGTTTGCCATTTGGTGCTTACGGATATATAAAAAGATTGCTACGCAGAGACATAAGGGGTCAAGTTCGACCTGCTACTCTTCAACCCTGAAGATGCGGGGGTACTGAATG
>DWTU01002791.1:0-11067 GCA_018251515.1 Cecropterus confusis
AATATTATTTTAATTATAAATTAAATATATATATGTCTAGATTGATTGAAAATGTAGCCACTGCAGTGAGACGTATGTGTGAGTAGTTCCTTCTCACAACTGGCAGGTCAAGTAATGTGGTCAAGTACAAGTACTTCGCTACATCACTGCAGACTAGATTAAAAATCCACTGCACTAGGAGCTCTATCATAAAGTTTCATTCAAGTTTTATGGCTGTTATCTAATAATATTGAGTGAGATCGATGGCTTCTCTTTGTTCTCCAAAGCGCGACTTAATTTATATTCTACTTATACTATAGGTCGTCCACGGATCGAACCTGGTAATGCAAAACATGATAAATTGCAGGGCCACAGTTTAACAAATTAAAGTAGATAATATGTTCTTTATGTTTCTTCTACGTTGACAAAAAATTCTCTTTCTATATTCAAAAAGTTATAGTAAATGAGTTGGTGACAATTTTTATACAACTTTCCGTATGATTTAATAAAAAAAAAATTAAAAAAGTTTACTATATTTTCTAATGAAAAATGTCATTTAGGTACTGTAATAGTGTACAACGTACGGTTTTTTTAAGTAGGAAACACTGTAATTTCAAACCAATGGAATCATACGAAAACTTTATTTAGTTTACATTCCAGGTACATATGATAACGACTTATACCAATACCGTAGCGATAGAGAAACACTAATTGTTGCTAGCCCGTGTTAATTAGGTTGCTAACAAACAAACAATGAATCGCACAATTGTTAAACGTGAAATATGTATTTCTATAATTTTTGGTAGATATCCAAAAAAAAATTCAGATTACAGTACTAATACAATTTTTGAATACTGTTACGTAAGATGTAAAAGGCATAGTTCAGGTCAGCGACGTAATTTGGCCACGAATGAAATATAGAGTCGTAGGGATGCTATACGGAACAACGAGTCGCAGACAGCTTTGTTTGTAATGTTTATTTTTTGTTTGTTATTAACAGCCTTACCTGAGGTCTTTTATTCGCTTGATGCTGCAAGCGTCAGCGATAATGTTCCGTGGTCCTTGGGTTCCTGCAATACCAGAGATCGCACTCCTAAACCGGGGATGTCGATAAGACCATTTCTATATAGACCATACATACAGTTTATTGCTAGATGGTGGAAAAGCTTAACCGTAAGATATAATTTTAAGGCTGCAGATCTCAAGGGGGGTGATTCTTAGTTAGGAAACTTCAATAAACATATTTTTCAAGAATGGACGTACATACACGTATATAAGTAATTCAGGTAGATATATATATACATCACGTGAATCGCGCACGCCATTGCGATTAATGAAGGAAGTGCGTGTTATATAGTCGGGAGCAAAGGGCAAAATTTTCGTTCGTAGTATCTAGATTTGATTTTAGAATTGAATGAACCTAGGCTTATTTTAAATTGAAACATAAATAGCCGTGAGCTTCTCAATCGCCAGACTTAAACTCCGTTTACGAGCCCTCCTAGAATAAGTTAAAGACAAGTTAGGGGGCATGGTTTAATTATATTGAAATTGAGGGGGAGGGGGGGGGGGGTTAGAATCTCAAGATATCTCATGCGAACAAATTGCGAAAAAACTGGATTGAATTAAATAAAACATGTTTATCATCTAGATTAGTTGCAGGGAGGGGGGATCCAGATAAATCTCTAGATCTTACTAAGGAGCTAGGGAGACTCGAAAAATCATCAAAATCTACTCAATGAATGGACACCCCTTTATACAAGATTTATACATTGTCAGGACAGACACTGACAAATATGTAACTATGATAAGGTTTGATAAATCTCCGTTGGGAGCGAATACCTCAAGAAGATATCAATATTTTTTCAATGTAAAGTCAATTATAATTATTTGTACTCGAATCTGAAACAGCCGACGCAAACACAGTTTTTTACACAAATTTAACTATTATACAATTAACGTCTAATTTTTTATTGATATTAACAAAGGAATTAGACAAATCTTTTGTTACGTAATATTCAATGTACAAAAGTAAACAATATTTATTATATTTTACTAAAAGTAGCACTATTATTTTTTCTTTACAATAAAAGATCCGATAATCCAATAAAAGCGATGCAGATAAATAATAATTTATACATAAGATGTTGAAACTTATGTGTGTCTTTAAGACTTTTTAACGGATGTGTTAAGAATAAATTTTAAACATCCTTTAACTTATTGTAAAACGACGAATCCCGTTACAAATCTGAAAAGCTTGGTATAGAATAATGTACTATTCTCTATAATGTAAGTTTCTGACCGCTTCCATTCTTCCACGCGGGTCGATATTGATCAAACTAGTAAAACAAAAGTTAGCATGACTTTCCAAGGGTGTGTTGAGCTGTCAATTAACTGTGGGATATAATTTATTTTAAGAGTACATATCTATTTATGTTATCACTACAAAAAAATAACCAGGTCGAAGTTCGATAATGATAAAGATGGCGATTGCACCTAGTTCTAGTTAAATCTTTAAAAATCGATTCAACAGTATTATACGTCTTATTTTTAAAAACAAAAAGAAAAATATGATATAATTATTTATTGGATAGGTTAGGTCCATCTACAAAAAATAATTATTAACGCCAACCTGGTCAATACAATGGTAACTCAACCGCCAATGGTACTCTTAAAAAATATGATTAGTTGTACATTGAATAATAATGCCGTTTTAATAACTAGATGTTCCTATAAGTTTATACTCCTAGAGACAATCATGTATGTGAACTGATAAGAAGAATCGCGCATTTTTGATAAAACTGTATGTGTGGTAATACAAAGTGCTGGTGTTGCGGGAGGTGGCCAGTGGGGCTCGTGGGGCTTGTGGGGCTCTGGGGCGCGTGGGGCACGTGTGGAGGCGCGCGGGAGTGCTCGTCTCAAAATAACCCGTCGTATTTCGGTCGCGCCGCCCCCCGCCGCCGCCCTCGCAGCGCCTGCGCAGCGCCCGATCCGCCGGCTCCGCACTATCCGCTAACTATTCGCAATCGACCGACGTCTTGGTTGTTGGACTTGGGTTATAATGACTTGACTTCTGCTAAATGAACCCGTGGACTAGTATAAGTTTATCGCAGTGGCGTATTTATTTAATTTTGGGCGAGCGCAGAAGCGACCGCTATAATACGATAAGGACGAGTAGCGTCGAGTGAGAGTTTTTTTGTGCGTTGTGCTGCGGTGGCGGCGTGATGGAGAAGCAGTCCAGGTGGTCGGAGCAGCGCTCCGAGAGGCGCGAACACGTCGTGCAGCAGCAGGAGCGCGTTCAGCGCACCGAGCACCACTACACCCACCAGATGCTCACACAACAACGAGGTGTGTAAAAATATTTTTTTCATGAAAAGTCCTCATACTACTAACTACCCCTAATATAAATAAATCGTTTTGAAGATGCAAAAGTGGCCCTTGCGAATTTTTTTATTACTCCTAAAACAAGATTACCGATAAGATTCGGTGCAGCCGGCGGTTGCGCGAATTAAGAACAGCCTGCGAGGTTCCCTCTTGATGAGTAAGCGTACTAATTAAAATCACGCATCAGGAAACCAAAGACATGCACAAATTTGTGCATAGCGGTTTTCCAAGCGAGCGAGATAGTGGCTATTCTGGGGCGCGCGTGGGCGCCGGCCGCTCGTCCCGTCCCGCCCGCAGGAATGCGCTCCCCTACCGCTCGCATGTTTTTCACACTAGTTTTTAATATTATATTTCAAGGAACATAAAAGGAGCCCAGTGAACCTATAACAGAATGAAGTCGAGGTTACCGGTCCGACATCGATCCGGTACTTTTATGCAATATTTAAATCTTAAATGGCACTTCAGATGGTGTTATCGCACCGTGAGTTCACTTGTCTCTTGCTTAAGGCTGCAGTGCGAATTCACGCATTTAAAACGTGTTTACTTTTAAGGCGTAATGTCGTGTCCTTATATGGAACCAGAACAAATATGTCTCCATTCAAGGATTCTTTTTTATTTCAATATAAAAGCTTAAGGTATTAAGAAACTAGGCCGAATATTGATGTAGCCTTTTATCAGTTATTCTAACGAGTCATTACTAATCTCTGTTAGACTTCTTATAACGTTTGTTTTACATAACGAGGAAAAACAAAATAACTAATTATGTAATGATATAAATATTTACTTTTATTGTATTGAATTTAAATCGTTATAATCCTTTAATGTATTTGCTTATTGTGAACACAACAAAATAGTAAACAAACGAAACATGAGATGCATTAGAAAGTCATTTATGAGAAAATAAATGCTCGCTGCATTTTAATCAAATATCGTATGTGAGAGAAATATTGCGTGCGTTAACTATGCAAATGGCAGGTCCCATAAAAAAGTGAAATGTAAACAGAAGCTTGCCTCCAATAATTAAATGGGTTTAAAAGAAAACAATTATGTAGTGCTATTGCTAATTAAGTAGCGATAATCATAAGATCAAGACCACCGATTAAATGCAAACCATGGCTAAGAATTGGGACGCCTACTCGTTTTATGGAAAAATATTGTAGGTACTTCAAACATAAATTTGTATCTATTTTAAATATTATGTATCTAAATATATTTATATATTAATCAATAAATATGTAATATTACGCCTGCATTAAAATAAATATGTACATCAAAATTGCGTTATTTTAATAAATAAAAAATCGATATAATGATTACAAGATTTTGTATGATGATCCAATGAGCCGGCATCAAATTACTCTAAAATTATTTTTAAAAATCAAAGAAGCCATTGTAAATCAAAATTTAATAATTCGTTATGATTAGCTTTCTTTACTTTTGTAATACTATATTTTATAAGTAGTTATATCAAACGATTTTATACAAGACGATCTCAATAACACAAACTAGGTATAAATACAAAATGTAAGTGCGTAGGGTAAATTTCATAAGGTAGATACAATTTTATCATTCGTCATGACTAGACGCTCTTTGCTTTAATACAAACAACTTATTTGACTAACTTCACAAAGTAATGGAGATTCAGTGGTCAGTAACGATGTGACCTCTTTAAGTTATGGCCATGCGTTTGTAATTAACATAGCGTAACATTCTGGAGTCGCGATGACAGTGAACATCTGTTCAAACTTAACAACTTAACATTTTATTATGTAAAATGGAAATAGTAAACACACAAGCGACTATCGAATGACAATCGAGCATGACTCATTCGCTTCCATTCGTAAAACTAATATCGTTTACTTGTTATTAAAGTCGACTAACTCAAGTCAATGTTAAAATTGGGTACATGTTTCAAAGATGGGGCCAAGTAACAAACGGCTTTCTGTCACATTCCAATTTTAAATAAGTTGCTAACATTCATCTACATACGATAAAATCGTTAATATTCAATAAAATGTGTGTAGTCGTGCCGTTTTTGCATTCCATCGATTCAATTATCGGTTTTCTAGTTTGATATACGACTGAGAACTATAGAATAATGGCATCAACAAAACACTGGTAAGTAAGTGTACAGTGTTTTCACTCTTTCTTTACGCATGCGTTCAATGAAAATAGCGAAACCTTTTCACCGACCACGTTCATTATTTCTGAGAAGGTCAACGACCAATGTATTAATACTGATTATCTATTGTGCATGTGCTTAAATAATATTGCTGTAGCGATTGTCTTTCTGTCAACCGTGCTATGCCAGTTCTGTTTAATCGTACTATTATCGGCTTTGCATTTGTTAACTACAATTGTGACATGCTTGCTACACTGTTAGATTGGGAACATCATACTTTCCTGTTCATACAATATCATTGCGAGTGACGTAGAGGCAATGGTACAAGTAGTGCTAGTTGTGGCAGTCGGTGCAGGCAACGGTAGACGACAGGTAGATGGTCATCTCGACGTGCTGTCTAGTTCCGTCGAGAGCGTAGATCGCGCTCATCGTTCATTATAACGTAATCGCTTAACTGTAAGCGCGTCTCGGTGCTTGCCTCCATCTTATCTCTACAAAAAACATTAAAAAAACACATAACCCAATCTCGTACCTCCGTTTAGCTCACTTACTAGAACAACATTTATTATATCCAAGACTTCAGTTACACATACTTGCACACAATTTGCAAAAGAAAATTAAATGTTGATTGGATTCGTAGACGACTCAGAGATTACTTATCGATTTACGTTGTGCCAAATTAGTTTTACAAGGATGAAGTTCCTTTCATTTAAGAGAACGCAGTATGTGTGCTACCTTCGCCAATCATATTGAAAAATAATCAAACTAATCTATCCTACAGTGTAAGATTAAGATAAAATATAATTTTAGATCGCGTTACCCAAATGAAACTATGTTTAGTAAAAATATTTCAATGTACGTTTAATCTCAGCTGAAATTATAAAAAAAGCCTTTTCTTGTCGTTAATAACAAACTTTTCGCTGCTAGTCTTTCTTAAAAATTCACCACACCGTACTTATGATTCATATTACTAATATACTCAATCATATTAACAGATCAGACTCCTACCAATATTTTAATCATTTTAATCCATTTGTTTATTCTCTACATGAAACTATTACGCTTTGTGACACTTATAACAACATTGGTACATTATTAAGTGATTCTTTAATACTTATTATAGAAAAACTGATTAATAGATGATTAGCCGCATCTATAATATAAATCTTTAGCGTATGCGAATCTATTGCGAATTTTGTAATATATTCTTGGCATTTACGTGTGAAAAGATCGTATAACTGATTTTTCAGATTACAATATATTTACATAAAATAATTCTACATATTCATAAACACACCCTCATTGTCTAAAATTAAATCATTTATGTGTGATTAAGCTTAAGTATCTATCTACTAACCACGATACCCAACATGGCCTGTATTATGTACGTTTATAAAAGCCCATCGAAATGTGATCGTTCGAAATATAAGTTTATTTATTAAGCAGGAAACCTAGAGTTAATCCTAAATGTTTTCCTGGAATTGCTCGGAAAAATTAATGATCAGTGTAATAGAATTGTAAAATACAAATCTCCTTAGTTAGCAATAGCAAAACTTCATAAAATAGTACGTAAAGGAAAGTAACTAATTTGCTAGTACTCATTACCTATTTAATTAATATGTTAGTAGAAGTTTACCTGCCTACTTAACTACGGTTCTGAGATTTTTAGGAAATCTTCAGTTTTAAGGAACCTTACATAAATGAAGAGCAAAATTAACATATGCCATTTTTAAACACCTTTACCTATCTTATATATATGTAAGTTATTTTGGCACCAAATCTTTTAATTTTATTCGCATCGTAATATTTTACGATCCTACCTAATATTTCGTTTTTCTCGGTGACCACTTCTCCAACTCGTACGCATTCGATACGTTGTGCTTTACTGTTGTTGAACGATATTTAACTGGACGTTGGCTCTCTCTACGCAACCGTTAACCACGGATTGTGCTATATCACCGTACACTCGAGTATATTATGCCGACATTCCTGTTATTTGTCTAACTAAAACGACATTACCATCTTATCTGAAAGAAAGAATAACCATTATTTGGAGAAGTCCATCACATAATAAGGCTACTAGTATTTAAATTTAGTTTGTGACATGATGTAGAACCTAAAACATTATATATTAAAATTGCAACTGTTACTTGTTGAAGATAATTTACTGCTTACTGTTTTTTTATATTAAGTTGACATGTTGAGAAAGTTGAAAGTTGACGTGTTTCTGTACATAGAAAGATGCAAAAAAGTAGATTTTATAATTTCGCTGGATTTAGCTGAACCAGTCGAATTAAATCAAATGTTTGTAGCAAAAAATCACGTTCTCGTCTTAAATACTTAGGTACAAGATATTCTGGTCCGGAACTGGGGCACAGAATCCATATTCCTTATTTATGTAAGATTCAATCGCGTAATAGCATATATTGATAATATTCGCACTGCGGAATCGATTAGAATTATTTATATAGAATGCGTGGAGATGGTCACGTGCGTAAAAGCTGTGTTCGTGATACGTGGAATTACTGTTATGATTCATAAAGAGTGTAGAGGGCCAGTGACCATATGGCGCGCGGAATGTGTCAAAGCTGGCCGAGCGACCACGGTCTAGAAGGCGACAAACCCATACCTAAGAATTATAGAATGCGTATACAATAGATACTAAATTACGCATTATATTAAATTTAATTATTACTTTATAAAAAAATACACATCGAATGTAGGTACATAGAAAAGCTGACAAAAAATCTGATATCACAATAATTTCCTCGAATTTGATCTCGTTTATAATTTGTTAAAAGCAATCAATTTTATGAGGGTAAACAGGTTGCAATCAATACATACACGCGGTGCTGTGCTTCTAATGCAATTGCGGTTAACATTTTCGACATCTCGAACCTGTTACGAATTTCACAAGCCGCTTACAATTAGAAGAGGACGAACGATAGGGATTAAAATAATTTTAAAATTATCAACTTCAACAATTCGAAGATCAACTCCATGAAGCTCTCTTACTTAGCTTCATGGAGTTGATCATACATATAAAACAAATTACATTTAGTAATTTTAAAATGACTACCACTTATGTTCGTCCGATTATTTATTAAATTATAATACAAGATAAAAAAACATCTAAAGAATGAGTGATCTTCAAACAACTGATTTGGACGCAACATTCACGATAACATAGTGAACTTTCGGAGAAAAACATTAAAATTTTATCACAAAAATAAATTTTGTGAATATTCGTTTTTGTTTAAAAATTGATCGGATAATTTCGTAATACTTTTTCAATAGTGTAGTGTGGACCATGAGATGCCCAATTCGCGACTAATTCTAAAGCAAACGGGTTTATGTTGTGGCCGAGAGCCGAACGGTAGCGCAGGGCAAAGGTCGAAGTGCTTCATCTTACCATCTCACAGTATCTGGAGATACTGTGCTATGAGAAATGAAATGAAATTAATCGAAATTATGCGATAAATAAGATTGGATTTTCATTTTACTACACATGTTTATTACTATACATTTATAAGTGCCTTAATTTATAAGAAATTATTATTTATTCGACAATTTCAAAATATCGCATACATCTAAGACACATTTTTTTTTTGGGAGAGCTTAGATTAAACGTATAATATAACATATTTTACTATTTATACTATTGTAATATAATTTATTTATATTCCGAAAGGTTTTTATGGCTCGGAACGAAATTATATGTTAGCGATTCCTACGGGAGTTAAAGATAAAATGTATTGCATTGTGACCTTGACCTACAAATTGACATTATTTGTTAACGATTAGACACCCTATAGCATGTTTGTTAAAAAGGTTTTAGTACATAGGTACTTAGTAAAAACTTAGCCCTTGCATGTTATTTATAATTAAAATGTCCTTATAATACTATACGTTTGAATTACTAGGAAAAAATGCTTTACATGTTAAATTTTCGAGAATCCTAAATTCCATGCAATGTCAAGTAGTGACACTTCAAAAATAGCAAAATATTTTTATAATAATAAATGTGGTAATATAACTTTCTTTCGTGTTTTGGTCATGTCTAAATATACAGCATAAAGAAGTCCACCAAAATGGCGTTCGTAATAAGATCCGAGTAGTGTGCACGAAAATAGACGCGCCAAAAGAGCTCGCGCGCTTCGTCACCGCAGTGACTCATGCGCATCCGAGAAAAGTAGATGCTGGAGTACTGCTGGCATATTTCTCCCTCGTCGTTCTATAGAGTGAACACGAAACGGTGTTTTGATTGTAAAGAAAAAACTTATAACATTTTTTCTGATTGTTTGCTGAGAGACCGTTCCTTTTGTTACCTAAGTTACTTTTTGTCCATAGCATCGGCAGCGTTCGAAATTTTTGCCATTTGTTTTCACCTTTCACTCTTTACAAAGCCATAAACCGTGTACTATAAATGTGATATTTTACACTTATTACGGAAGAGTTATTAATAATCTCCCTAAAAGAGAGCTATTTATAATCTCTTGATAGATAAAATCATATTTAAAATTTATATGTCTAATAATTTTGATATATGAATTAAAGCAAATTTTTATGTGGATTCTCTTTCTATTTATTGAACCTTATCATTTTCTCTGACTTACCGTAACTTAGAAAAATCCATCTTGGATACCTGGTGAAACAAAGAAAATATGAATAAATTAGAAGTAGAAATACACACGTATTAATTTAGATCAATCAATGATACTTATACGTTGTTACTGCAGAATATGCATTTGGATTGAAGTATCAATTACTTCAATCAAAATACTTAGATTTAAAATCAGTTTGCATGGTCTAATAGTAAAGGATTGCTTAAAGAATATTTTCTAAAGAAAAGGTGACGAAATCAGGAAATATTTCTCGTGCTGCGTAATCCAATTTTTTACAATAATAGTTGTTATAACTCTTAACGACCTATCCATTCGAAGGTCGGATTGATATTTTTTAATTCATAAGAATCTTTGAGAAAATTATATGAGCAACATAATCAAAAGCAAAACGACACCTGTCTGTTCTTAAATAGCTTCAGTACGTAACTGTTTATATATTATTTTATAATTGAATAAATACTAACATTTTAACTGTCAAAGAGGAGGATTATTTATACTTGTTTAATTAGTAGAACACGGTTACTAGTTTATTTAAATTAAAAGATTTAAAAGGGATTGGGACCCAGCTGACCTGATTTTATAATGATTAAATATATACCAAAATTATATGAAAATACATGTGATTTTTAACTAAAGCGATGTTTTTAAATTGATGAAGATCTAATAACTTGATAAGATTTGAAATTTAATAAACCAGTTAACTAATTATCAGGAGACTTGTAAATTTAACATCCATGATCATTTTAATCCAATAATATTATTCAGCTAGGCAAAGGAGACTTTCTTATAGAATTAATATTGCCGATTTGCAAGAAAAATTAAGTATGTAAATAGAGGATATTACAAAGTATTGGATACAAACTTTATAAATTTTGATAATCAGTAAAATCTACATTTGCTCCGAAAGCCCTTCAAAGCATGCAAAGTAAAACATACATACTTTATCTTAGTTTATGATCT
>DWTU01002792.1:0-11066 GCA_018251515.1 Cecropterus confusis
CAGTCGGCGCCGGTCCCCGGCCCGCGCCGCGCCGCTCGACCCAGCCCATAACACTTGAATGCCAAAGTCGATGTCTAATGCCATGAACGAGCACATAATCTCCTAAGATATTCCACGTGGATCTCTGATATCACAACAAACTATTGATCGTACAAATGGGAGCCATTTATATTGGCGGCCGCCACCGGGGCCGTTTTCTATCCAAGCTGCTCTGGTGTAATTTAGCTCAAGTATTCACTAGTAGTTTGCTCATAATGTTGTTGTTTATTTTTTATTATAATTTTTTTTTCTTTATAATATTATGTATTATATATAAACTAACACTACTCCTTAGTGCGGGATTAAAATTAAAATCGTTTTATTTCTCCAATGATTAGCTTTTATTTTTTAAAATTAAATGGACCATTGCAAATTGTTGCATCGTGTTCGCATAATCGTATACCGCCTTTAATGCATGTCGTTTTTAATTTATCGCATTATTATATTTAATTATTTTTGATGTTGCTACTTGTTCGGTTAGAGATGCTGGTACGTTTGTGTGGCAGCAAGCGTTGTGCAATGCGAGCGGTCGTACTGGCCTAGTTGATAACGCATCGCGGAGCATTTATACGAGGCCAATAAGTTTGTTAAATATCCATCAAAGCTAGCTTCTAGAAAATCAATGTGTAGCGCAATTGTTGTAGAATCCATGCTGATTTGTCAAGACACCACCGTCATATCTATTTATGTCTGAGTAGCAGTGTTTAGTGCTGTTGTACTTCGGTTTGAAGGGTGTGGCAAGACAGAGGAGTACCAACTTAGTTGTCAGAGGTGGTAGTAGCTTATCTGCAGGGGACTTCATATAATAACTCCATTGCCAATGGGCAGCAGGGACCATTTACCATCAGACTAGGCCCGTTTACTACTTCATATGCAAAAATCCAGTGCTCGTAGGTATCAATTGCGTGTCAAATTGCGTAGGGAACATAGACAACCCAATCATATACACAAACGCACATACATAAGAAAATATTGGTGCCGAAACAAGTCGCCATCGAATTTATTGGCTAGGGACTACCCGTCGCTTTTTAAATAGGTTAAATTCGCACAATATAGAAGATGGATTTGATAAATTTTTGTCGTAAAAATTGGCCTCATCTAAATGTTCCATTGGCGACTCGATCTCAGCAGCCGACGCTCCATTCCTATGGTACACTCGTGTAGGGACCAATATGTACGAAACCGGATAATTTTCTTTACGAACGTCCATCGCTCCTAATGTACTCAATTCATACTAAAAAGACATTCTCATATTTCCATTTAGAAGCGCATAAAATGATACCGGCGTCCATTATAGCTCGTGCGACGTCGTTATTTAGTGATAGTGTACAATATTCTGGAGGGCCTTTTTATAATTTGATAAGATTAAAAAAAGTTTTGCTTGTTGTCTTTGTTTATATATATTTTTGTACGTTGACGTTACGTCCTAATACAATAGAAGCACATTAGGTGATATCTACAAAGAAACTAGTCTTCCTTATTTACGAGGGATCGTGGCGAACAGACGGCGACGTCGGCACAAGAGGCAATCATTCCTCTAGTCTTGTTACGTGGTGCGATTAAGAGAATACCAAATATAAAATAACGAAGGCTTTGACGTAGTGTGTAGAGGTAACGATAGACCGGCCCGAGCAGCTTGGAATATGTGAATTATTATTACAAGGTAATGGATGTGTAGTATTATTATAATGCATTTATTTCTCTTTTGTCATAGTCACTCAAGAATATATTTAATTAATTGAGCTAATGCCTAATTGGAATATCAGAGTTTATTTAGGATGTTTCATATTTTACATTTTAGTGTTTAAATATCTGAAATTTACCTTAATTATAGTGAATGGATTTTTGTATTATTGGTATATAGCTGTAAGTCAAAGGGTGTTCTTGATAAACACAACTGAATAATACAAAATAATAAAAAAAATGTACTGAGTGACTTTACGTGTAAACAGAGGGCCATTGAATTAAAATGTCGTACTAAGCTAAATTCTCTATGTGGTAATTTAAATAAATGTGATCGCTAAAAATATTTTTAACTGCTATATGTATAGTTATCATAGATCAGTAAGTCAGGATGGAACCGTCGGTACTGTGAGCAGTCCGCAACGGTACGTACAGTCGTGAACAGAATTCGTGCGCGACAGCGTGCGAGCTTGCTAGAGTTGACGCATCTACGGTTGGTCGTTATATCTGGTTGAGGCGATCTGTATTGTCTAATTGTTAAATTATTGAAACTATTCTGTAGCGCGAAATTTGAAATCTGGTTCGCAAAATTGTAACGACTATTCGTTTGGTGCGATCACCCTACACCTCGTGTTTTCATGGCACGTCACTATCGATTAACATGATATAATTACATTTTGGAACGAGAATATTACAAACACAAGTTGCATTTGATTCGTTCTCTCGAGTATATAGTTTTATGTATGTATGTGTATGTATGTATGTGTATCAAGGCCAACCCCCACCAACAGTTAATTGATGCAGTAGACTCCAGTTGCTGCTCGCTAACTACACAAGACACTGCTTCTCTAGTCTCTCTCGCATTCGAACATCGCTTTAAACGAGCTTTTGTTATCGAGCATAATTTATAATCATATCCTAATATGAACCTAGTTATTATTCGTATTATTCTTTCATTAGATCTCTGATGTACCTGTGTGAAGTTGTTTATAATCAATGTTCATTTGTACTGTAAGAGAACATTACTGGTCTCGACGTCAGCGTGCTTGATATACGTAATAACGTAGACCCAAACGACCAAACTTGTTGTTCCACTAAACTTAACTATACAACCTCTCAGTATGTCGATATACTTTACATTGACGTCAAAAACAATACTCTGCGGTCTTAAATTAGTCACTTGTGTACCTTGATTGTACTTGTATTTGAATAAATAATGACCTATATAAGGAACGATTAATTCAATTCTGAAATATACTTAATTTAAATTTTGACAGACTGATATCTGTGATTAAGAAAATATTTTTAATATTATCCAGTGAGTCGGATGAGAATATTTATTTTGTTAGAGGTTTCCTACTGCCAGCGACGCATATATGTATGCGACGAGACATAACCGCTTCGCGTATTTTTTAACTTAGTATGTATCGTAACGAGTGTAATACTTACATTTAGTGGAGGCGCGTTATGTGTAACGGCTGTTGTACAAATACACGAACAATTTTATATTAGTTATTCGAGCCCACCATGTTCAAATGTATATGCAGACGCTTCTCCCGACCCGATGTGAACCAACGACATGACATCATGATCATCTGTCCCAACAGAGACTGATAAAAATATTAGTGTACCATACCACCGATGTCATCTGATTTTGTTTTTAATTTTTGTAAACATTGATCTTAAACGTTGCATATCGACTAACATTTCTAATTCGAATGATTTTTTTCTATTCATATCCGTAATTCTGGTTATTGCATTAGGTTTGGTATTTATTAAAAAAAAAACTTAAGTTATCATAATATTTAATAATAATAATTGTGGACTTAATCGATGCCTATAGTATTGTAGTGAGTGACATCTCTCTAAAGTAATAAACGATTGGCGCTGTTTTATAAATAATAAAATATATTTTTCGGTACCACCTTTGAGTTAAAGTACAACGTAGTTTATAAAGCGTGTTTCAGTGACTATAAATTTGTAACAATGTCAGGATACTGCTAATCGATAAGTTTAGTATAGTTATAAGCTGTCTCGTCTCATATTACACCAATTAATTGTTAACTCCTTGATATTCATATTGGACCTGTATTGTAATAGCAAATACTGAATACTAAATTTTTCATAATGATATCAATAGGCTAAATATAATTAAAGAAAGATTTTTTCTGTGTCAATCTCTGTGATGGGAAATATTAATTCTAAAAACGTAGTATTAACTCCAATGGAACAGGTATACGTAAATATTTCTGGCGCGTCGTAGATTGTAATCGACTGCTGAAAACAAATTCTCATGATTAATTCTCAAACGCGCGAGAAGGCAATCTCCATTTATAAGTAGAAACACGTACCTGTTTCATTGTAAAATAATAAAAAAAAAGTTGAACTTTTCAGTCTTTGCGCGCAAAGGGTTGTGTATTAATTTTTATGTAGTACAAATGTGTTCGCAATTTGATTGCTGCTGTAGTGTTCCTTATGTTCTTGTGTATTCGGCATTTATTTGAAACTCGTATATTAACAATCTCTAAATCTGTGTAAACGTGAAATGTCATCAGTGTTTATGCATGTGTATTTCGTGAGCGTCAGTGAGCCATTTGTTAACGTATGTTCTGTGTTTGATTCAGTTCGTTGAATCATTCTTGCGGGTCTAACTCGCGGGGATGCCAGCTATTATCGTACAGGCAGTTTTCGAGACAATTTTGGTGTTAGTGCATTTGTGGTCGGGTTAGTTGAGTTGGCATCGTCGCGGGAGGACCGTCCCAGCCTCGCGTACCAAATAAGAGAAGCAGTTGTCGCGGTGCGCGGCCGCTCGCGACGGCGAGCCGGCCGCGCGGCGCGGCGGCATCACACGTTCTTTATCTATATTACCTCGTTCAGTAACCTCACTTTATAATCAGACTATTTATCGCCTATCCGTACTTATCGACGCACTGCACTGTTATTTGGTACACCCACCCGTACTGTTAACGTTTCTTTAAGTTATTTTTAAGATATATCATGAATTATATCGGCGTATCGAATAGTTGATATATTTTATTGTTATTTTTCTGAAACTACATAAAAGCAATGTATTTTACAAACAAAGCAGGAGAACAATAATTATTATGTAAGTGTAACAGTTAGTGAATTTAAGTGTGCTATTTTCCATTCCAGAACTCAACGATATCAATGTTCTTGTAATACTTATGTTCGGGTTTTAAAAAGATGTTATTATTGTATAATTAAACTAAACCTTATGTGATTGAAATGCAATGTTTAGAAGTATTTTATTCTTTATTTTTTACCATTAATAATAGTTAGTAGAGATCTATTTGAGAGTCTAATGTATCAATTATTTGTAAAGTTGGCTGTAACTAATTAGAAAGTTACAATAAGTAGAAATATTTTAATATAAAACATTTGGAACAGATTTTATGTAGATGACAAATAGTTGTTTTGATCATTATGTGAAGTGTTGTATTGTATAGTATATCGTATAGTAAGAGTATCGTATGGAGTACAGTACTTGGGTACGTTAGCGCAATGTGTACGCACAACGGTGAGGCGGGTCGAGAGTCGAGCTCGCGTACGCTACCGCCATGCGCCATGCGACGCCGTGCGCCATGCGTCAAGCCATGCGCCATGGGCCATGCGCCATGCGTTGGGCGCCATCCGCCGTGCTACTCTCGACCGTATACCCTCGACTCTCACTGCACAGCACTGCTAGGCTAATTCAGTTATCGTGTAAGGATATTTTTCTTACATTTCATAAGTAATGTTTATAGTATAGGCAATAAATAATGTTTAACAAAAAGTCCCTATGTAATCGAACTGATGACAGAAACATATGTTATATTTGTGGCCTCTTTATGAATAAGATCTAAGTTACATGTTTAAAGAAAATTAATTTTGCTATGCACAGAAATGATACTCAATTAATTGCCAAAAAGTTATATGTATATTCATAGTTCAACAATATTTCTTTTGGGCATATTTACTTTGAATTTATGCAAAACTTAGATTATGAGTAAGTAGGTTGTAGATTATATGTAGAGTGAATGCATATATAATATATCTATATATTTAAACTAAGGTGAATTTGCGATGTATCAATTTCTTGTATTGTTCATAAGTTTAGATAATAAATGGGTTTAGCCATACTTCGGCTGGTTTGATATGTATGTTATCTGATTAATTGTAAAAAAATAAAAAAAATCATAAATTGGGTGTTTTTATTTTAAAACCTTTTCCATTCCTGCCTCTTGTAATAAGCATCAAACAAAATATATATTTTGTTTCGCTTAATATTTGCGAATAAATAAAAGATCAAATAAATTGTATAATTTGAATGTATTTACAAAATACGAAATAACAAATAGAGTAGAAATAGTTTGACATAAATAAATTTATTATGTGCAAATAGGCAATTGTCTTTACAATAGTAGCAGATATTTAAAAATATGCGCGGAGATATTCATACATATATATTTTGCTTATATTTTTTTTATTTCCTACAACATTATAATATAATACCTAACAGGCGTAATTAAATATTTTAAATTTCGACTCCAAACAATCTTATGGTTGCAAGGTATATGCATACTCACACTAAATATTAATTTTCATGACTAAGAACCTAGTTACAGTTGCCTAAATGAATACCTAAATTTGTATAAAAATCTACTGGAATTATAACGTATTTTTTGTCTAATACTAACCAGATTAATTTAAGGCAGGTGGCATTTTTGTATTTTTTGCAAAATGAAAATCCAACGAGCAACCTGAATAAAGCAATCGGTTTACTGAGGTATTCAAATCTAAAGAAAAATTGATTTTTTTAAGAAATAATCTTTTTTTAAATAAATTGCAATTTGGAATACCTGCCAATTGGATATTTGTGAACTAACCATATAATCAAAGATGGCGCTGCCTTAAATTAGAGCTAGTTGTATGTCAGAATAGTTGAAAATATTTACAATTGTAAATATAATAAAATATTGGTTAGCTGTAAATATACCTACATCTAAATCTAAGCTAAAATACTCTACTTATGAGTTATCAAGCTATTTCCTAACATGGTGAGATATCCATCGTCAATGACTTTATTATGCTTTAATTACACTATGATTATAATATTTTACGATAAATATGTGAGAGTACACGCTTGTATGTCGGGATTACTTTGTAACAAAATGTGTATTCCCAGTTTCGATTAATCTTTAAAGTCTCATACGTAAGGTACAAATCGTAGATTAAAACTTAATGTGAAAGCTATGATCTGTATTGACATCTACAGACATCGTACGCGATACACGTGGTAGCCATTAATCCATACTTGAACCGCCACTTGCCTGCTTAACAGATGATAAATGCTCTAAGCTTGTCTGTGCATTCGTACATTATTGAAAAGAAGAAGATTCATACAAATATAATACATATTACTTGGTTTATTATTGCCGATACGAAGTCGCTTTAAAATTAGTTTCATGCGAAATGACATTCACATACATATTACGACATACACCTATATATTCGCCGCAATCACTTTACAGAATAGGGAACTTAATGAGTTAGCCTCATAATTCAACTTAGCACAAATTAGCGCAATAAACACACTGATTGCGATGTCGCTTTGTGAAGTAAATATTCTTAGTTACATTAACTATCCGCAACTGTTTAACAGTTCAAGTAGGTAGTTACACGGATTAAATAAGTTTTATCGCAGTACTTTATAAAGCGTGAACTCAGCCATACAGCGACTTGCTGATTCTGACACATCACTGAATTAGCTGTGATCAGTTGAATAGTTAATCTCTTCATAATACCTAATTTTTGGCGTTACACTTGCCTATGTTACGTCAAAGTTCTCTACTGCCGTTATCTCGATTCTGCGGGCGGATCCAGAACGCCAAACATGTGTTTGTACCAGAAGTCGACGGTCTTGTCCCACGCAGCCAGCGTCGTTGCATCCAGATGTAGTACTTCGATGAACATTGTCACTAAAACTTTCTTTAGATCCTGTTAACAACAGATTCATCATTAGCACATTCATCGTTTATTGGTGCTTTTTTAACTAGGGAATCGCTTTTTTGGTGTTAGAAGGTAGGAAGGAGGAGGAAGAAAGAAAGATGAATGTTCATCATTGGTGGGAAGGTAGAGGCCATATATCGGATAGTTCTTCTATGGATAGTGTCTCGTTTAATACTTTTTTGTAAATTATTTTGTAATAGAGTATTTTGGTTTTTGTTTTTGAGACCAGCTGAAGATGAACCGAAAAAAAGTTTAGCTGTCTTTTAGATTTTGGGGGGCTTGGGTAGGTACTCCTATTTCTCAAAATTTTGTCGAGGCATTGACTTAAGGACATATATGCATTTAGATTCTTATGTCGAGCCCCCTAGGTTTAAAGGTGGTAGAACTCTTTGTGGTTCGACTCCAGAAGCACCACCACCACACCTATTTCTGCTTAATAACGGCAATGCGCTGCTGTATTCTAGTCTGAAGGGTGTGTTAAGGGAGACATAATCACTTATCCGTTCCAACTTAGTTCTCAAGGGCAGCAACGCATCTGCGGCCAACCTCACGTAATACTGATCTTATCGATCTTTGTCAAATCCGCTAGTGACGTTTAAGTATTAGCATTATTTAGGTAAGGAGATAATGTAATTAGATAACCTCTTTCCTTTGGGAAGTCGGTTAAAAAAATACATCAACACATAATATACTCTTATAACTTGTTCCGTAATTGAAATAATATCCCTAATTTAAAATTTGGGTTGTTATTTAGCCGGGTAAAATTAGATTAAATCTTGCATGGTAATTCTTGCATAAACTTCCCCAAAGATGGCTGGCCTAATTACGTGCCATATTATTCTACGTACGTCCGTGTTAATGAGTTTTCCGGGACGGGCGAACGCCGACTCGCACAGGTATGCCTACTCATACTATACTAATAGCAATACGTTTATGTAATGTGCCTTTACATTTTGTGTCACATCTATGTATGTTGCTATATGATATAATTTAAAACGTGTCTGCTTTAATGCCTGAACATCAACTATCAAATATACGTTTTCATCCTTAATAATATCAATCAATTTCAACGTCATAATATAGTTTTCATCTAATCTACATTTAATCGGATTAAAACTCAAATTACCAGAAGTGCAGTATTTCTTGCATTACTGTCAACTCATTACTGTCCCATTGTTGGCCAAGGGTCTTCTCTCAGATTGAGAGAGTTTCAGGCCATAGTCCACCGCGCTGGTCAAGTACGAATTGGTAAGGTGTGTGAAACCTTTGAGAACTTTTTAAAGAACTCTCAGGTGTGTAGGTTACCTCACGATGTTTTTCTGCACTGTAACACAGCGATAATTAACTTCTAATACGCACATGGTTTTAGAAAAATCTGTGGTGCCTGGGAGTCAAACCTCGGACCCTCGATTGAGAGGCCGAGTTTCAATCATTCGGCTATCACTGCTCGGCAGTGCTAGCCGCTTGTGGCTGGTTTCTTGCAATATTGAACTGAAACTTCTTTTATATCGTTGTGGTTTGAAGCTCTATGTAACGAAAATCCATCACGATAAAGAAATAAACACGTATGGGATTAAGTTTGCGATAGAATGAGATAGAACACAGTATATTCACGGTCTTTTATCTATTTGTATTATTACTCGTTATTATGTTATGTCTTGGAGGCTACTTTTTATAAATTTCACTTCACACAAATTTCACTCGCTGCGTGTGAATTGCACATACAATTGTTTTTGTAAAATTTGACTACTATAATTTAGTATGTATTCATGAATTTCAGTTTATTCATATAAACTGAAATTCATGAATACTGCATTTTTTCTGGATATTATATATACCGGATCAGTTATAGAAGTATATTTTTAAATGTATTTCACTTTAAGTGTAACGATTATAATTCGTCTTAAAACTACACCACTACTTGGCTTTACTTTGGCGGCGTAATGTGCTATAAAATCTACTGAGCAAATGGATGCTCTAACTTGAAGAAATGTTAATGGAATATTGATGTAGTAGCTTCTAAGACAGAAACACAATTATAAATTCTACTTCTAAATAATAATCTTGATTTCCGTTCGAACCACGAACCCTACCGAACGAATTAAAATTTCTACCCTGCGTTGCGAAATTTGGACAACATACAGCTGTGATATTTGTGAGACCTTCACATTTAGCCATTCTTTTCAGTATTACGCCACTTTAATATGTAACGTGTTCACGATACGCAATTTTAGTTTCTGCAATTTTAATTTCTAAAGTGAAACATTTTTCCGACGACATTTTTTTTGGTCTATTGGATACATGTCGCGTTACATTTGGCTGCAGAGTATGGAAAAAGTGAAAGACGCTCGTCAGAGCAAGGAAGGCAAATATATGTATTGTTTAATTCAAGCAAACATACCATTTTTAACATTAATTAAAAGTTTCACTTGTATCGTGGTTTTATAAAACCACACAAGTTTTTTTACTGCCGATATTTAGCCCCATTTTTACCCGTTACTCGTATATTCGTCGACAACTTCGAGGGTTGTGCCGTCAACAACGACCGGTATGGGTGTGTGTGTGATCTTCGTCATGATATTAGACTAAAATCTTCTATTATACCACTAATATAAAAATTATGAATCATACTTACTATAAACTGCTGCTGATTTATCTTCCTTTTGTGGTGTGACTCTCCTATCTTTATCATCATGACAGCGACCACTTCTGGTTGATGGAGGTTGATGACCGCCAGGTTGAGGGCAGTCATGAGGTTGATCACATGGGCTTTGAATTGCGCGTTGGTTTCGTACTCTTCTTCTGGTAACTTCCGTACCATTTTGAAGAACTCTCTGGTCTCAGGATATGTTCTGAATAATCTGAAGCATAGAAGATTGTTCTTTAGCAATAATTTTGCAAGAAACGTTCCAAAGTAAAAATTTGGAACACTAATTTGCAATAATTCGAACTTACTAATTATTCGTACCAAATCGAATATTAATATTCGATTCAAAACTCGAATCGAATAGTTCGAATTTTCTTATTATTCAAAAGTTCCCAAATAATTCGAGAGAGTACGAATAATTTCGAATAATTCGAAAAGTTTTGAATAATTGGAATTCCCCATTAATTCGAAAGAATTCGAATAATTTCGAATAATTCGAAAAAAAACTAATAATTCGTACAATTCGCGGACCCCCAGTCGATAGACATCATCCTCTTGTGTACTATACTTGCTTTATTAATATACCTGGTCTTAGTCGAAAATATATCTAGCGCCTTCGTTATCGATTCTATATAATATATAGAATCAATATCTGAATACACCATCTATATGAAGTTGTCATGTATGA
>DWTU01002793.1:0-11063 GCA_018251515.1 Cecropterus confusis
TATTGAAGTTCTAGCGAAATTATATTGAGTTGAAACTTGCTTAAGTGCATGGACCTATTAAAATGAAATTGCGGCTTTCCGTATTCTATGATTTATAGTATCATAATTTTTTATGTTATAGAAATATCAAACGTATACCTATGTACTACATATATACTATGTAGTATATACACTGATCGTAATTGACAACTGATACACGTTAATATCAGTAATCAAGCCTAGCTGGAATTATGTATTTTTTAAGATAAATATTATTTGTGTCCTATGTACAAACAAATCTTTATTCTACTTAACAATTATAGATACACAAAATATAAATATGTGCAAAAATGAAAAACAAGAATATTAAAAATTGGTCATATATGAGGTCGGTTACATTTAGGGTTGCCACCCGGACTTTGTAATAAAATATTGTAGTTTATTTGAGGTAATTGTACTTTATACTCATGTTGTAACGGAACGTCCTAATAAACATAATTTTCCTCTTCTGAATTTTGATTATTAGTAATTACTAGACTTTGTATAAGAACTGTACTCTGTAAAGTTCACCTCCAGCTCCGCCTCCTTTAAACTCCGCACCCGCGAAACTCTTATCTTCAGCATCCGCCTCCACCTCCGCTAAGAAGGCCTCCGTTACAACCCTACTTCATACTTTATGAGAAAAGCAAAAAAGCAAATCAAAAATTGGTAACATCTCATATGGTTTCAATAAATACCGAAAACTACGAGGAACCACAATCGTCTACAAACGAACATGCTACAGTATTCAACGATCTCGGTGTAATAGAGAACAGTGAATCTTCTGCGACTGAACACGTAATTAACGGAAATGTTGTAAATCCAATAGTGTATAATTCTAGTCCAACTAAAACTGATAAAAAAGAAGATTAAATGAAGCAAATTGGAAAGTCAATGTAGCTAAACGATTGAGAAATAGTAGGAAGCCTTATAAAAAAAAAACATGCCAAGTCGTGAATTGAAACCTTCTTGTAAAGATAAATGTAAATGTGGGTTTAACTTTACAGAGGAGCAAAGACAGACCATTTGAAATGACTACTGGAGCTTAGGTGCAATAGAAAAACAATGGACGTTTATTGCTAATAGCGTAGATATAGTCGTCCCAAAACAACATTAAAGTTAAAGTTGATTCGGATGGAAATGCAACTATTCGAAACAACAACAACGCTTTCTTCTTGACTATTTCGGGTGAAAAAACAAGTTTGTAAATTGTTCTTCAAAAATACGATAGGGATTAATAATCGACCCATAGAATTTGTGATTCTATGTCTATGAATGGTGATAGCAATGTTCCTATTTAGAATTTCTATATTCTATATATATTATGTACTGTAAAACTCAGTGTCATAATTGTTTTAGAAGACGTTAATTACTATTAGATAATTTTAAATACAGTTAACTTTTGATATTTTTATTTGTATGAAAGTAAATTTTTAGTTACTATATAATTTTAATTAAAGGGCGTACTCAGTACTATGTGATTGATTGATCTCTTGTTGATTATTGGGCCTTAAACTAATTTCATGGTGTAAGTAAACCATTGTGTTAGAAAGTTTGTATTTTTTTTTTTAATTTATCACACAGTCTTACACCTAAGTTTATCATCTTCAATATGTTACAAGCATTTTGTGACATATTTTCATTAAAAACGTGACATGTGTTTCTGTATTTTTTTAAATCAGTTTTTAACTTATTTCTTATTCAACGGAGCTTTTTTCTTATTTTCAGAAACATTAATTACCGCAACAATTTCATTATTTTCATACGGTAAAATTAGTATTTTAGAATTTATTAACGCTTAAATATTTAAAAAAATATCACGTTGTTCTTGTAAAGATGCGATATCGTTCCAGAATAGGTGACCGAAAGTATTAATAATACCCGGCCGAAAGAAAAGAAGCCAAGACCGGAAAATGGAAATTTTAAAACGAAACCAGTTTTTATTTTTAATAACGTCAGTGTCAAACACAGATGTTATGACAAGTAAAAGTCAAAAGGTTATGTTTTTCGATAATTGTAAAAATGCGTAATAAATAAATAGGTAGTTGTAACTTTCAATATAAAAATATTTTACTATAATAGTAGTATGGCTTTGAATTTAAAGCCCAACGAATTGTTGCGACGCATTCACAATTCGTGGATTCGTAGTTACTGTGAATACAAATCAATTTACGAGCGCCATGAAGCAGGGAGACAGCCTCGCACAGTTCGCGGGGAGGAGTACCCTGAATGGCGAAGACCGTGGATCCAGCGCGATGGTGAATGGAGCAGCAAACTATCAATTTTCGTCGAAAAAAATCCCAGTATGAACATACTTACGTCCATGCAACATTTACCGAATCTAACTTTCAAAGACATCGGAGACTGGTGGAAACGTATGAAAATCGTTCAGGAAATTCAAAATCAGAAATATCTACCCGAACGAGTGACGTCATTGGGCTCCAACTTAGCGGCCGTTCACTTCTTCGCATATCGTCAAGCAGCAGTGAGGTATGTTATAAATAAAATCAATAGTTGTATCGAACCCCATTATCGCTCTAAAAAATTATTATAAGGGCAAAAAATATTTTAATCGTTTAAAACATCAATTGTTTAAATCAATGTAGATTCAGTGTACATACAACGCGCGATAACATGAGACATATGAAAAGCCACACCTTCCTCATTGTTCACTCAAAAGCTGTAGGTAGCTCTGTGGCAATCAAGCATCGATCTTCACCTGATTCTATGTAGTGCTACTACCCATGGACATCTGTAATCTACTGCACACTAAATAAGCCTCCTACCTGATGTTACCCAAATTGATGCTTATTTGGAATATCAGACCATTTAAACTGGAATACAGAAATATGTAACACTGCTTTTATAACTTCATAATAGGTGTGATGTTGCATTTTATATCAAACTATTTTTTTTAATTTTCAGACTGAAAGATGCTAAAACCTGGATTGCAAATGACCAGGCCACTCTGGACAAACTCCCAGATACGTATAGAGAAGGCTACTTTGTGGAGGCTGTTGATTGCACCAACTTCCATCATGGTGGCATCCGATTTGAAGGTATTCAGAACTTAAATGGTCTGAATTTTCTCAAATGGTTGTCATTGAGAAATAACAAATATGTAGATGTATGGTGCATTGACCGTCTTGCTGGTCAAAATGGTAAAACAATTGAATATTTAGATCTTTGTGGTTGTAACTTATGTGTGGGAGGAGTCTTCGCTTTAGCAAGAATGTCGGCACTAAAATACTTAGTTATAACCGATCCTGGTGATAATGTAGAACTTCAGGCTGCCTTGTCTATGCTTGAACAAGATAATCCAAAATTGCTAATTAAAGTTGAAGAACCAGAAATTACTGAGCAAAAGTAAATAAGTTGTAAATATAGTTAGTATAAATATTTATTGAAGTTTTGTTTTTCTTTCATTCATAAAGAACTAATTTACCTTCTACCTCCAATACAATAAAGTTGACCAAATAGACTTCATGTTTCAAATGCTTGTTTTGAAAAGGTGTGTTTTCAACAAGTTTTGTTAAGTCAAATTTACAAAATTTGTTCATATAGAAATAAAATTGCACTGGACTATTTAACCGAAAGTTTTTTTAACAGTAAACATGCATTTTAAAAAATATTTTTATTAGAAATTACTATATCAATTACAAATATTATTATTAAATGTATGAAATAGATACATATTTATAAAATTATTTGCCCAAATATATGAAATCTGTTCAAATTTCAAGTCAAATTTTAATGCACATTATGGTTAAAATTTACAGTGAAATGTAGGTATAAAGTTCAATTTGAAATAAAAGACTCATGTGTTTTCGAGGTTTTTATGTTTTAACATAAGTTCGTACAATGATCCAATATGCTTGAACAATCTGTCCACATTGCTATGGTTGGTTGCCTAATAATCACACTCAGTGAATTTGTTTCCGATCCTGAATACAATGTCTAAATTACGGTGCTATTATTTATTGGTCCATTATTTGGATTCATAAATATTCAAAAAAACTCGCTTATGTCATAAATGATGATGGTTTTTCAAATATTTCTCTTGCGATCCGTTTGTCTAATTCAAACTAGTATACATTAAATTGAACACTTAAATCTAAATAAACCTTCTAAACAATATATTTACATTTACGCCATTTTGACTAAACAATTAGACTAATGCCTTATTTAGAAGAAATAAATAACGAATATGAAATGCTTCATTTAAAATGTCCTTTTGAAATAATTGCTAATATTTCTTAAAATATAACATTATAACTCGTTATATGCAACAAAGTTAACTCAGTCTAAAGTAACTGCTTATTACCCATAGATTATTGACTGACAAAGCTCAGGATGTACGCATAGACAATATACATACCAATATTTATTTCAAGCATTTTTTATATACTAAGGTCTGAAAGTCAATAAGGCACTAGTAATATGCAGCATTAAGATTTTCATATTTGTTATTATACAAACACACTAAAGACATTCACTCAAAACTCAACATTTTCGAAACTATAACATCTCAAGAGGCGAACTCAAAGAAATGGACAATAATTAAAGCAAATTGAAACATTACTACAAACCATTATAAAAGCATATTAATCAAATACGACTGTTAATTTTCATTATTAAAAGTATTGCAACGAAATATAAGTACTTCTAAATATAATATAGGTGCAAGAAATTGTAAAATTTTATATCTTCTCTATTAAAAACTCGCATACAGATTAATTAACTAGACTGCGTCGGCATTGCACAAATTTAAAAATAAAATTATAAAAGAGAAACACATCTATCTGTATGCTGGACTTAGTCCAAATTTACTATCTAACCATAATACGATGGCGTCATTTATAGAAAAGATCTATCAAGTGGGTTAAAATATGAATAAAATAGTAATCACTTTTTATTGATTAATTTATATGACTTTATAACAAGTAGAAGGGTGCATTAGTAAATCATACATATGAATATATTCCGAGCCGCATTCCACATGATGAAAAAAGGATAAAAATGCAGTTTTCTGTTCCATCTAGAGTAAACAGCAAGCTTATTAGTGCAAATGAACACCAATGACGGTCCAGGTTGTTAAAAGACATAGCTTGTTCATATCAAAATGCTTGTGGATAGGGATTATATTCGGTTTCGGACGTATAAGCTTTGGACATCAAGTGGAACACGGGGTTTAAATAGAATTTATGAGCGCATCAAGAAAGTATTGTGTTAACACTGTGAAATGGGTCATCAGATAGTTTAAACTATAAGCAGTGCTCTTCGAAATAATTACTAATTTTGCAACGATTACAAACATCAAATATTCTATTGAATATCAAAAAATCCAAATTATACATCGCACAAACAAATCGAAATGAAACGAAGCTAATGGAAACTTAAATACAATCAGTTATAGTCGAATAAAAATAAAAATACAGAATCATCTACTGAAACAGTAAAGATATAATCGAATGTTTCGAATCGAACTAGCGCAGTCTATC
Organism: Cecropterus confusis; assembly: GCA_018251515.1. Classification (NCBI taxonomy): domain Eukaryota; kingdom Metazoa; phylum Arthropoda; class Insecta; order Lepidoptera; family Hesperiidae; genus Cecropterus; species Cecropterus confusis. The sequence goes on from DWTU01002793.1 coordinate 5,520, forward strand.
TCACTCGCATTAACAATGGGGAAAAGAGACAGCGATCGAATGTAAAAAAAAAATCGCGATATTAGTATGATTAAGTGCAAGGTGCAATACGCCTAACTGGTAACAACAGGATTCATACTTGAATAGCTAAGGATAACAATGAATGACCAATTTACTACTAACAGTTTGGCGCCACATCACGAAAATTCAAACGATTAAGCAAACACTTTTTGAATAAAGTTCTCGAAGGTGGTAAGATGAAATCTCATAGACAACTCATGTATGCTTCATATTCTGAGGTACTTAGACAATTTTCATAAGCTTTGAGGATTTTGCTCTGCAATCAACTTATGCAGTGGAGATCAGCATTTCAATTAATCAATTAATAATTAGCTGTATGAAATTACCTATCTTTATGAAATTGCAATCTCTGTGCACACAATAGAAAAATATTATCATCTATATGTATGCTATGAATAACAACGCCACATTTTCTACACGAGCCTCTAGATCGCCACCTCGTAATAATAAAACGTTTTTGAAAATGTCCTTATCAATCTAATTTAGAATTGAATTTTCATGAACGTGAACTCACGGTATAAGGTACGTCTACACAACTATCACGGTAGATTTAACAGTGCGAAAATATCTCTTACATTTATATATTTAATAAATTCTTTTTCACTTCCAGACTCCTAAAGCAATTATCTATATTAACGCCAAAGAGATCATTTAAAAATACAATTTTGATATATAAACATTTGTATTGGCCGAAAATTCTCAAGTATAAATTATTATTATTCTTTTGTCTATAATAATAATCATTAGCATTCTCTAAATAAAAACCCTAATTACTTTGAGAGCCGGGAATACTTACATCTAGTTGATAATAATTCTAATATTTACAGTGAGATTGTTATTAAAGTATAAATATTGTTTTATCTAATCGTTAATGATTTGAGCTGACTCCGCAAACCGCTGTCGTTTATAAATTCAAAGGGCCACGACGACCGCTACTCAACTTATTCGTAGAAAAACGTACAATAGATATTGAGTCTACTAAAAAAAACTATTATTATTTTATTATTTATTAAAATTTCTACTGTTTGTGTTACTTCTCGATACAATATAATGATCGAACATGGCATCCGTCAAAAAAAATTAAAATCGCTCCACTTAAAAGTAAATCACTGTACACAATTAGATATTTAAATAAGTAGATATTCATTTAATAAAATGAAAACTTTAAAACGCGTGGAAGACCAACATCACAACATAAATAGAAAACGATACAAGTAATAAAGACTTAAACAATAATGAATATAATAATATATGTTTCGCACCAAAGTTTCATCGATCCATCTCCTTAGTCTTACTTATACACAAGTTCAACACCTCCTAGGTCACACTTGGACATTGACAACAGATTATAATTGGGAAATTATAAAATATAAGGTGACATACTAATTTAAAACTATCTGTGAAGGTAGTAAGTATGATTCGTTCATGTAGCATACATCCTAAACCATAACTCACACATACAACCAACGTTTTATCATTATCACTGACAAAAACTGACACTTTGGATTTGGACCGTAAATGCAATTATTATATAATAATATGAATCCGATTAGATGTAATATTATATTAATAATGCAGTCGTGTATTATGGTTAATAAGGAGCAGGTAATCACCAAAACGATGAAATCTTAAAATCAAAAACATAGTTATTCAAATTTCTTCCGTTAAAAATGTTAGATGTACATCCAATATGTTGATGATATTTGCAATAATATACGCGATAAACAAAACAAGCTTTCTTAAAATCAACAGCAGGTAATATACATACAAATAATTGTATTGAGATCGTGCCGTAATGAGTAAATATGTGCTAGCTATTTAGACATAAATAACAATGATCCACTAGCTAAACGATATATGAGTGTCTAATGATTATGATATGAATAATTCAAAACAGACAGTGGGAACAGTACGCATCAAACTAACACATAAATATATACAAGTGATTTCAAAAAATGAATCACCAAAACTACATTTTCATACAGAACATAAATATAAAAATAATTGAGATAAAATTCGTTAACTGATCACTTATCTGATCTGACTGATCGATCAAAATAATCAGAATTTCGCATCGAAAAAAAACTGCTTATATAAGTACCTCTGCATAGAGATATTTATCAACGTTATATTACAATATTTTATATTTTAACTCCCACTGCCTGTTTGAAAAGTAATTATTATAATTAATTGGGGCTAAAATGTAGGCCTGATACATTAGTAAATGTTTTTATTTTTTACATACCGGCTGTATTATGCCCGATGTATAAACAAAATGTATGTTTATGCAAAGACTTAAACCAATGATACGCCTGTCTAAACATTTAAAATTTTAAAATTACGATTCAGTTTTGAAATTACGATTCACTAAATTAATCAATCAATGAATATTGTATCAATAAAATTATAATTGAATGAATAAAATTTTAATTCAGCGAAGAATGCAAATGAAAAATGAAACGTTTAGTTTCCATAAGAAAAATATTAGTTAAAATTCAAGGTATTAGGTCAAAATTGCACTAGAATAATTAAATAATATATTTTTGATTATTGCTTCATTAATAAATGTTTTGTTGTTAAATATTTGAAGTAAAAAGAAATGTTCAAATTTTATTAAATCAAAAAAACGGTAATGCCTCACTTTCACATGTAAATTAACCATTAACCCTTGATATTTAAGTTCCCAGGCGTATCTGCGATTTAGATCTATATCTTGATGCAACTACAGAATGAAATGTACACGTGTTGGTGATAAAATCAGGTCCCATACAAGACAGTATGCAAAACTAAACACATCCAACATTGAGTGAAATTATATGCGTTTTTAAGAAATTGCATAACTATAATACAATTATATTAATGTATAGGTCGTTTTATTCGTGTGTGCTCGCGGTAATGTGTGAGTGAACCACAGTATACTTATTTCAATGGTTTTTAATATATTCACCGACTTTCTGTACAGATCAGACGGATAATAAAGATCATTTGATTGGCGGATGATGCATCACAGTGACATATACGAATCACACACACATACACATTCACGAGCACACGAATGAATTCTCGATAACATAATCCACAAGTTGGACAAAAATCTATCACACAACAACACCTCCAATCCCATTCTCACTCATACCACTTAAGATAATCATTTTTATTGAATTTTCTGTTGTTTTATCTTAAAATATTTTTGGTTAATAGATTTACAATACAATAACCAATTGCCATACATAGCATCACTGCTAAGTATTAAATGCATGTAAGCATTTATCAAATCTCACCGTATAGAGCAACTATAGGATTATCCTCAAAGTTTAGAAACTTCAAGGTAATTTCGTCTTCAATACACAAGTGTTAAAGCACAGCCTACTCGTCACTTCAAAATTTATCACCGACCATTATAACTGGTTACAATGTGTTTTCTACCTGTACATATGCTCACAAAGTTCGTACCAGTGGTCCTGAGTACAGTAAAAACCCCAGCTTACACGTGGTCGTCACGTGGTTTCTAGATTCCCTGAACTAATACCTAGCTATCCTGTGCTATGCTGTAAAATGTCTTAAAATCTGGGTGTCGCAAGGTACAGTTCACGCTAAAGCTTTGTAATCACACAGTGTGTTGGCGTGCACGGATCAGTATTGCACGACGATTGCGATGGGGTAACCGCATCGCTAACTGGCCGTAGAGGTAGGTTGTAACGCCGACACGATCGGTGAGTTCACGTCTGAAATACATGAAATATATCTAATATAAATAATAATCAGTAGTAGTGGCATCTATAATTGAAGATGGTAGAACTCTTTGACTACGGAAGCACCACCGCCGCACACTTATTTCTGCCTAATAACAGCAGTGTTATGCACTGTTATGTTCTGGTCTGAAGGGTGTGGTAAAAGAGACATACTTTTCCGAGGCATTCCATCTTAGTCCTCAGAGGAAGCAACGCTTCTGTGGCTAACTTTAGGTGAGACTTTGATCTTAGGATTGATTACAGATGTCCCTGGGTGGCAGTAGCCACTTACCATCAGGGAGGCCGCAAGCTCGTTTGCTACTTCCATATTAAAAAATAATAATAATAGTAATAGAAGTAAAGAAAGTTGGTCCGTCTGTTTTAAAAAAAATCGCGTTTTAATCTAAAATGCTTATTTGCACAATGCCAAACATATGAACTTTGCTATATATCCAAGGTAAGGAATTATATAGTGACCTGGGGTAATTTTCATTCTGAATACATTTGCTGTATTTTTTTATAAGATAGAAGTATCAAACGAGCATACAGTCCACTTTATGGTAAGTGGTCACAGCCGCCCATGGACATCTGTAAGCATCTTCATATAGAAAAATGTTTCTATATAAAGTCATGGATGCATTGCTATCTCCGTGAACAAAGATGGTCGTCTCATACGAAAATCGGCAACAACACCCGTCCACCGAAAAAATATATGCAACTATACCAAATACTGTCTTGTATAAACTACATCAAAAGCTGCTACATTCTACTTTAAATCTTCTTGTGTCTTCTTCATTACTGAAGGCTGTGTCCAGAATGAAAGTCCTCAAAGTTGTTATAATTCGTCTCCATTCTCCTCGTGCTTCGGCTTTCCTTAAAGGAGATGTTACCGAGATACCGGTGAGTGCGGTCACTTGGTCACTCCATCGGCTAGGTGATCGGCCGCGGGGTCGTTTCCCTTCGACTTTGCCTACCACCATCAGTTTGTCTAGATCGTCTGGTTGACGGCGTGCAATGTGACCAAAATAGCACAATATTCATTGATAACATATAGTAGTCTATTTTAAATGCACCGACGCTTTTCCAAAGTATGCTCTAATGTACTTCACTAGGAAGTCTTAATTTTCATACGCATCTGTGGGCGACCATCAATTAGGTTAGGTACAAAGCATGAAATAACTTACTTGTAGGCGTGTTGACTTCCGAGTGCGGTGTTAGATTGGATTGTGCCATCAGTTTCTGCCTCACCTCGCGAATTTTCAGTTGTAGTGTAGTCTTTGTAGGAAATATGTCCATATGCGTCGCCTGTAAATAGGAAATTTTCATTAATTATATAAAATGACTTCTACAAAATGATTTGCAGTGACTATTAGCGAATTGTGGTAATACCAGTTTTTGATTCGACTGGGCACCTGCCAGGACTAATATTTTCGAGTGCGAGGCGATCCTAGCGTTGTGACGGCATACTGGCATACATATAAAGCAATCGATTTTAGACAGTAGGAATGGTAACGCATTTATGTTTGGTTTTAGATATAATACCTGATCTATGTAACTTGGTTACAGATGACCATAAGTGGCAATGAGCTCTTTCCATCATCTTTTTTTCCTTCAATACACTTATTATTTATTGGCCACTGTTGATGATGGACATCAATAATAACGCTTTCTACATACATAGCCCCACAGTAGGATTTTCTCCTGTGTCGTGGGTGCCATGGACACACAAAGTCGAATACACAAACACCCAGAC
>DWTU01002794.1:0-11063 GCA_018251515.1 Cecropterus confusis
TCATATGAGGTGACCCTCTTAGTCCTCGGGAGTAGCACCGCATCTGTGATTGACTTCCGATAGAAGCCCTGTTCTATATCCAGTTGCTTACATCTATGCAGTGACCACTTACCATCAGATGGACTGCATCCACGCTAGCCACTTTTCTTTTTAATAAAATAACATACATCATGATGTCGTCCTCTTCAATCAATTATTATCCCACTGCTGGGACTGGTCCCTTTTATTTTAGAACGTTTAAAAATTAGAGATGCTTCTTTAGGTATCGAACCACTGATACCTCAATTGGGAAGCCGAGCTTTAATCCATTCGGTTATCACTGCTCTACAATAAACACCGTCATTGAAAAGCTGGTTTTTATTTTAATTTTTTTTACAAATACGTAATAATCCCAGACGTAATATTTTCATTAAATATTACGTGTGGGATTTTCAATTTTACTTACTCTGATATTACTTGTCTCTTCATAAGTTTTTCCGTGGTAGAAAATATATATTTTACGCGAATGACATCGTTTCATTTAGTTTCCTATTATTGGACACGGATTATACAGTAAGACTTAATTAGTATACGTCACCTGCGGTCTCAGACCGGCTTACCTGACGGAGCTGCTAGCTACGAAGATACCGCTTTCATTAGCGAGATTAATAGTGCCTATAACTCAATTTCCAATGAATCGCTTTGTCGACTAGATTAAGATTCTAGCTGTATCTAAATTATAAAAAAAATCTAGCTTATGTATAGCAGAATGTGGTCTTACGTTCAGGTCGAAATGTAGACAGTTAAAATTCCTTGTATATACGTACTGTAGCACAAATAATCCATAAGTTCTTCTTTGTGGTTTGAGGCACGACCGCCATGAATTGGCGCTTAAGTTAAAAGTTTTTATTATGAAGGAGGATATCGAAGACCTTCCTCAAATACTCAACCATTAGTTATGTTATGTTAAATAATACTGCTAATAAAAATAAGTTCGGGAACTCTTTTTTGTTGGTCAGTATGAGGAAGATTCTCTACGTAGTTACGTACGTACGTACAGTATTCGTTTACGTATTAGTAGTAGTCATAAAATTAGTAACACATATATATTACTATTTTTTACTCATAAATAAGTATTTATCTAACAGCGCTTCTTTATATAGATATAGAACACGAAGCAATTTCGTCCGAAAAATATTAATTAAGAATAGAATCGTTCGTAGCGAATGGCACCTGCGGTCTGAAGCGGGCGTAGCGACGTAGCTACGAAGATGGCATCTACTTACGTTCTCCATTAGCACGACTAATAGTACCTATAATTCATTTCCTACCCTAATGTCTTTCCATTCAGAGTTAAAGGCCTGTTCATATTAAGGTTTGCTGAAGACCGTAGCAACGTGTATTCGGGGATGTGAACGTTTGTTTGCAACAATCAGATCAGAATGACGTTATTTATAACGTTCCGCGTGGCAAAGAGGTTACTATAACGGTCTGACACGCAATAGATTCCAGGTTAAATCCCCGACCAGAAAGATATGTAAATGATTAATATAGATTTGTGTTCTAGGTGAGTGTTTGTAGGTATTAATTGAATTATTGAAAAGCTTAGAGGCAAAGTGATTACATTATATATATAGGGCAATTAATGTCTTTGCACCAACATCATTTGACAAAAATACGCAACTAGTAACTATTGTAATACTCAACTTCATTATAAAAATGCTATCCGTATATCGGCACTTCTATTTGCTAGTCCTTTTTTCTATAATATTTAAAGGAGAAACATACAAAACGTCATTTTGGATTTTATTGAAATAATATATATAACCCAGAACAGAAATCCTAACTCATCATTCAGATGTCTGTCTGGCCGGAGATCGAGATCGGACCCACTGCGTGTCAGACCGGTACGGTGACCGCTCCACCACATATGTCGTAAAATACCTATGGTATTATAAATCGTCAGATACAAGTATAAAATATAAAAATAAAGTGTTTTCACACTTTTTCCTTTTAGGTATATTACATGGCCCTTGTGAAAAGTAAATGTTATTACTGAAAATATATTTCCAAGCATATTTCCACGTAATAATACGTTGTTAAACGCATACGGAGACAATACTTATCTGAGGTTCTACTACTTAGCCGCCAGGGTTGGCAACACATTTGTGACCAAACTTAGCACTTAAGACTCTGTTTCTACCTGGGGTTGATGACAGGTGTTCATGGACAGTAGTGACCAGTGGCCATTAGATGCACTACTGACTCGTTTGCTACATCAATATTTAAAGAATATGTTAAAGTTATACAGGTATAGGCATATATAGTGTTAGCTTTGATCAACTTGAAGCCTGCAGAGCTTACTCTCTAGTTAAATTATTTTTTGTGAACGAGTTGTATGAAACCCTAAATTTTGTAAAATCACGTCATGAAGAACAAAAGTTTAACTAAACACCCGTAAATATTAGGATAAAATGTCGGCACCACACTTCGTCCCTCGGAAGAGCAATTATGAAGGTGGAGTTGCACCATTTAGGACATTGCTCTCGTGAAATATTACGGTGGTTCTATTTTACTCTGTTTAATACCACTCATCCAAGCGGCAGGGTCTGGTAATGACATAAAAGCTATTATAGACATGAGATATAATTGCTTAATCGCGCGGTTCACGTGAAGCGGTTTAGTATATTTTATGGGTCGCTTAAGTATAAATAGTTATGCAAATATCCTTACGTTGTTTGTTTAGTCAGTTCGTAACATGAGAAAATTACAGGTAAGGCAAGGTTTTTATGATAATGTTAATCCATACTGGGCGCCCGGCTGGCCAAGTGCAGGTCAGTTTACTAACAACTTTTAAGGATGTTTTAAGGAAATATATTAAAAATAACTCTCGAAGAGCAGGGTTTTCCATGATTTTAATTTTCAATAAATAGGTTCTGATACGCGCATAGCTTGAAAAAATCAAAAGTATGTTTGAGGTTAGAACCTCGAATTCCAGATTGAGCCAAATTTCAGACTCTTGGACAATTTACACCGCAGTCAATTGTATGAAAGTCGCTAATGAATCACCACGTTTTGCACTTTAAAACATCGTTGTACATAAACTCTAGATTATTCTGCCCCAAAAGGGTTTTATGTTAATGCTAAAATTTGGTTAAGTAAATTATTTTGAATATATTAGTACATATATTTTTTAATAATTAAAAGTAGTAACCTTAACATCAACTTCAAGTCTACCTGATTTATTTTATTCCACTACATCAAGTCTATTAATCTAGAGACATAAACATTTTTGGCAATTAGCTTTCAAAGAAATTCAGTTTTGATACAATAAGCAGGTTCAAACAATGAATCGCGAATCAGATTCTAATTTAAAATAATTGTATTGACTGTGTTAAGTGGTATTGATGCTTTATTGTTCGGCTTTACATTGTACAAAGACAATAAATAAATACAAGTAACAATACCATAAATAAAAGGTTATTGTACTGTAATAGCTATCGGTGAACGTTTAGAAAAAGAGAATAAAAAACATAGCTTTCTCTATGTTTTATGATTTAAAAGGCGATCAAGAATTTATGTATAGTAACATGGACATATAGAAAAATAAGTATGGGCGTATGTGCAATTCACACACGGAAGAAGAGAAACTTAATAATGATAATAATATAATAATAAAGTATAAAATATTTTTGAGCAATTGGGTATTAAGGCTTATTTAAAAATCGATTAAGTAATCACTACAGCCCATATGCGGACATCTTATTTGGCGTATACCAAACTTGAACCCTTATACAAGCTATGAAGTAAAATCGTTAGCGTGATACAGAAAGGAGTACAGCGCCACCTAGTTGTAGCACCTGCAACTACTATTATAACTCATTTTCGTTTCATCGAGATTCAAATCACAACCAATTTAAAGAAGTTTCACTTCAAAAAAAGTTTATATATCTGAACTCAGAATTTAGATATTTATTCAGCCTGGCGCTTAAAGCTGAAACCTTACCCTTCATCATTCATTTCATGACAACTGACCCCCGGATCATAAAATGCAAATGCAGTTATAAATGTCGAATATGTCACAGGTTGCATGGTTACGGGTCGACACACAAACCATCTTGACGATTGGTCCTCTCGTCATCACCAAGAACCACCGAGTGGCTGTCGTTCGGGGGGATCCTCAAACATGGTCACTGGCTTTACGAGACGTCAGGCCCACCGACGCCGGCCAGTACATGTGTCAAATCAACACTGAGCCGATGATCACCCAAACACACTACCTCCAAGTTTTTGGTAAGTTTTTTTACAATAAATTTTTGTTAACTAAACTCTTGTCTTTCATCTTGGTATTGATTAAGGAAACCAAATATTCACAATAATTAAGACGCCCATTAATAATACGATACATATGTAGATGTAAAATTTCCTACAGTGTTATCTACTTCTATTAATTAGGACAATATACTTATAGTATATATACTATCTTAAATCCCTAACCTGATCTACGACTTTGATCAATCTATTTAAATAAAAATAATGTAAATATGTTACATCTACAACTTTGTTATGTCCAATTGCTTAGTCCTTATTTGATTATACTCATTGAAACACAAGTATTTTTACTGTTTGTGGGGTATTGTTGATTTAAGTAAAGGGTTAATTGTACTTCGTAACACCGCAAGCCCGTCTGCATCGTAGCTCGTAGAGTGACAGGCCAAGTGTGAATTAGCAGATTTCACACACTTTTGAGAACATTTTTAGGGTTCTGTACCTAACAGTGAAAACAGAACTCGATTACTACGCCGCCGCACATGCAGGTTCTGTATTTTTTACAAAGCATGTGCTTGTCTTCTTACAAAGTTGTAGTTGCTATGATAATAAACACTAAAAAAATTGAAAAATTTCGTGGCAAGGCGGGGGCACCCTCTATATGTGACTTCAGCTCACATTTGGCCAATTTAAGAACTCCCAATCGCACGCGTTTTCAGGCGATGTTTTCCTTTACAGTCAAGCAATATTATAAATCATAAATTCGAAGTTCCGAGGTGCATGTCTGAGATTTAAACCGGACACTGGAAGCGATTGAGAGGTCGGAACTACTTTATTGTCTAAGTCAAATAAAATATTTATTTCTCTTATTTGTATAAAATTGCTTACCAACATCCGCCCCCTTACCAAGTTCCCCCAGATATAGTAGACACGGGCAGCAGCGGCGAGGTGATAATACATGAGGGTGATAATGTGACGCTGCACTGCGCTGCCTCTGGGACCCCTCAACCCACCATCACTTGGAGGAGGGAAGATTCCGCCCCGATGAGGATTAGAGGGCAACTGGGTATACTTGAGTTTCGTTTATTTAACTAAATGTATATTGTGCGTTATTTTAGATTACATTGTAAGCCAAACCAACCTCCAAGAAAGATTTTATAAGACAGAAATAGCAAATAAAATGAAATGTGCTGCTTGCGCACATCTGACGATTAACAGCGTCTGTCGACATCTGTGATCATTCCCAGATAAGATTAAAATTCTGTCTGAGGTCGATTACAAACTCGTTTCTACATTTAATAGTTGAGTTGAAACACTTTTGATATTTATATCTCCCTTAACACACCCTTCAAGCGAGAACACAGCAACGCTTAACACTGTTGTTATGAGGTAAAAAGATTTTAATATAAGATCGAAGAAGTAAAGCCTTATTTCTTGTTATAAGATCGAAGTAACACCGAACATGCAGTCTACCTAATACCTAGGTGTTGTCGCCGCCCATGGACACCTGCAAGCAAATTAAGTAGGGTTCTTAAGTTGGGTTGACGACCCAAGTGGTGGACCGGTTACATACCGATCTGTCACGCAGTGAGTCCCGGGTTCGATCCCTGGCCAGACAGACAGAATGATGAGTTTAGATTTCTGTTCCGGGTCTGGGTGTTTGTTTATTCGTCTTTGTGTGTCCATGTTATCCACGACACAGGAGAAAATCCTACTGTGCGGCTATGAGTGTAGAAAGCGTTTGTTTGTTTATTTGTCCTATCTGGAGTAGATCGCAGAAGCGTTGCTCCTCACAAGGACTAAGATGGTCACCACATATACAAGTGAGCTGGCAATCACACCTCTCCACCGGGCAGTAAACGCTTAACATTAGGTGAACTGCATCGTTTACTGCTTCAATGTGATAAAAAGAAGATCTGTATAGTACATGTATATTAAAACAAATAAAAACGTTCATCACGTTTTCATGAGTTTAACGTCACAAAATTTAAAGTGTATCATTTCAGTCAGCAAATGGAGTGGCGAGCGGTTCAACATTGCGTCCATAAACCGAAACATGAACGGTGCATTCCTATGTATTGCGTCTAACGGCGTCCCTCCTTCCGTTAGCAAGCGGATTCTCTTACATGTGCTATGTATGAAGTAATACATTAAACTATGCTTCTTTTTTACGTGCCTGTTAGTTAAAAAGATTCATGCAAAATATGATTGTATCATATATCTAGTACATTATATAGATTTGGTATGATAAATGTGTACCTACAGTTTAACAACCTTTATTCATTTTTAGGGTTCCGTACCCAAAGGGTCCGACTGTCCGTCCCTCAGTCTGTCCGTCTGTCTCCAGGCCGAATCTCATTTAACCGTGCGTTTATTTTCACGGTGCGGTTTAAATTTTCTCAGATGATATATTTCCGTTGCCGCTGTAACACAAATTAAAAACAGAATAAAAAAAATATTTTAGGGCATTTTAAAGCAAAAAAATCACGTTTGGTGGGTATTCACAGAATATTTAGATATATATTCACTTTAAAAATAAATAATTAAATAACTCACAACCCCATTAAAAAGCCAGATTTTTGCCGTTTTTTTAAAATGATGGTACGGAACCCTTCGTTCACGAGTCCGACTCAGACTTGGCCGGTTTTTATTAATTTGCTTATGATGCGATGGGATGCGATGAAAACTTTTCTTTAGTATCGAATTAAACATAACCTAATCTAAATAAATGTTGCTAAGCACTAAATAATACAATATACTTATTTTATTTGTATTTTCTTTCTTTTTCTCATTAAAAGCTATCCTGTCTATACCTGTGTAGTGAGTCCGATTATTATATTATGTTTTCTTTTTACATGTTTACTATTTTTTACCAGGTAAACCAACTACAGTTGCTTCTCAGAAAATGGTGGGAGGTTACTTGGCAGAGTCAGTAGTTTTACAGTGCAATATCGAAGCCAACCCTGCGCCTGTTGTCATTTGGACTCATGCTTACGGGAACAGGATATATAATGGTTCTAAAACATAGATTTTTTTAAATTTATTTATGATATTTTTGTCATAGTTTCTTATATTCTGCCTGCCAGTCAATGTGCGACACTATACAGTCGTTTTGTATAGAACAACTCATACAAGGATTCCAAACGATGCAACGTGGGCATGTCCCACAGATGTAGTAAAGTTCAAATTCAGAATCTTAAAAAATATCAGTTTTTAAGATTCTTTTTATAAATTAACTTAATTACACATATCAATTTGAATCAAAGTTTGAAATCCATGTAGATTTCAAACAAAAAAATATTTAAACTCACAATTTAATTAAAATCAATCAAAGTGCTACACATATTACGTAATAAATTCTGTTTTTTTAAATAGTATTTACACTGCAATAATTGAAAATGTTTTTTAAAGTTTTTAAATCTTGTTTTTTTTTTTAATATTTTTAAACATAACATTATTTATTAACTCAAACATATTTTACAGGATCAAAGTACCAGGCGAGTATAAAGAGCAGCGGATACAAGCACAGCGCAACCCTCAAAATAAACAACGTATCTAGAGACGATATTGGGTCATACAAATGTCACGTAGAGAATTCCCTCGGCGTAGCAAGGGATGACGTCACTTTGTACAGTAAGTTTTTAAGCATATTAAAAATTAATGTGAATTTCATAATTATATTAACGAAAGAACATGTACCTACATATAATAGAAGTAAAGCATTATTTCTTGTTATTTGTATATCATATACAAGTTACAACCCTTGCTGGTTCGACTTCGGAAGCACCACCGCAACACCAATTTCTGCCTAACAGCAGCGGTGTTAAGCGCTGCTGTGTATTGGTCTGAAGGGTGTGGATGTCATCTAAAGCGTTCCGACTTAGTCTTCAGGAGAAGTAACGCTTCTGTGGCCAACCTCATATAAGACGGTGATCTTATCTGGGGTTGATTCCAGATGTCTATAGGCGGCAGGAGCCTCTTAGACTTAGATTGCATCCTCGTTTGCTACTTCACTTCAAATCATCACAAAGCCTAAACTACTGAAACTAGTACCAAGAAATTCGGACAACCGTTTTAAGCCGTAGGCATCTAGTAGAATAAGTATTGTTTGACCGGACTGGTACCACCGCCACACTGATTTCAAGCTTGAAGCAGTTCTTGCGTTTCGGTTGAAAGGTGTAGTTGCCGGCTCACTTTCTTATGAGGCGATTATTTTGGACCGCGGAAGGAGCAACGTATCTATGTTTGATGTCAAATAGAATACAAGATTTAGGTAAAGTTGCTTACATATGTCCATGAGCGGCATTGACCACTTCCCATAAGGTGGAGTGCACGTTCGTTTGCTACTTCGACCGAGAAGAAAGAATTTTCTTCAACAAATAAGAAAGGATTTTTATAATTTTCATCTCTAAGAGGGTTAATAATTGTTTAATGTTAGTCTTATATCATGTGTACGTATATGAAGTCGCGGGCAACAGTTAGTAAAGTAAAATTTACCTGGTTAGCTTATGCTTCGTATTAATTAGTAATTATGTGAAATCAAATGTACAATTTTTCACATATAGGAATAACATAAAATTGTAAATTGATACGTAAAATAAATTTTCAGCGTAATTAAATATCGAGATTGTATGAAAATATTTCTTGTTGTAAATAAGGTTGTGGTAATGATTCCAACATAATTTTTGCAGTAATTAAACCACAAACTTTAATTAAACCTGTCAGGTTATTGCAAATGACGTGCGCTGAACTCAAGTTGCATTATGCTATAATTTTCATATACAAATTAATTCGTAAACTGAGAGCCATTTTCGAATAAACACATAACAATGATATTACATTCTTTCCTGTAGCTCTGTCTTCTTTAGTCAGACTCAATTTTCCTTTTGGTATGTATTCACGTGTATCTTGTGTGTGTATGTCTTTAAGTCCTATTTTACCTACGTCTTACTTTTAACTTTATTGAAATAGTTGAAGATACAAGTATACAAAGTCTGTTATTTTGTTCATTAATAATAGGATTATTAGTTTATCTAGATTTTTAGGCCTATTAAATTATGAAATAATTTCTAAAAACTCTTAATTACACAACGTAGGTACGTTGCAATCGACAAACTAACAACTTTGAAGGTGGTAGAACTTTTTGTGGTTGGATTCCGGAAGCCACACGTAATTCTGCCTCATAACAGCATTGTTATGCGCTGTAGTGTTCTGGTCTGAAGGGTGTGGTGAGGGAGACATACTTTTCCGAGACATTCCATCTTAGTCTTCAGGGGTAGGAACGCATCTATGTCGCTAACCTTAGGTGACACTGAGTTTTATCTAGAGTTGATTAGAGATGCCCATGGGCGTCAGTAGCCACTTACCATCAATTGGGCTGCATGTTCGTTTGCTACTTCCGTAGTATAAAAAAATGTGTAGTGGGAAATATATTCTGCATTTTACGCGAACAGTTTGAAAAATCAGTCAAAAGCTATTCGGACTAACGCACTAAGGGTCCGTAATATGGTTACGTTATGTAGTTTACGAATAGCATACACACTAACACAAACAAAAAATATCTTACAAACAAAAGAAGGGGGACAAAAATACATTCATATTTAGTACCTAATTACAATAACCAAAAACCTATAAATGACCTATTACCGTCATGTTTAAGGGGAGAAATAACAGGTATTCATCTGTGATACGGATAAAGATGATTTAGGATCGGATTAGCCAATATGATGGACGTGAATTTTCATCCGCATCGCGCTAACGGCAACATATTGGGGAAATATGTTAAACTTGGGAAATGGCTCCATTTTCTTAACATGTTCAACGCACACATGTTTGTGTAACGTGAAATAAAATCCAACGAATTGAAGGTGGTAGAACACTTCTTGGTTATAAAGGCATCTCTGTCATACCTATTTCTAAATAACAACAGTGGTAAGCGTTGCTGTGTTCTGGTCGTAAAGGTGCGGTAATTGAAATATATACCGAGACGTACCAACTTAGTTCCAGTGGGTAGTAACGCAACTGTGGCTAACTTGAGGTGTAATTATAAACTTATTTGTTGATTTTAGAAAGTCATGGCTGGCAGTCGTGAAGTTCATCTGATGTTGAGTGACGATCTTATCATCAAATTTAGATAGATTTCACGTTTACTACTCCCATATTATAAGAATATAAGTACTTGTCTAGTTTGCAACTACTTTAGTGTTAGAAAAAAATCATGTTGCAATTTTGCAAAGAAGTAGAGGACCTGGTGAAATATATTACCTGCTGAAATTATTATTAGAAAATTAATTAATCATAAATGTTTTTTCTTTACCATGTCTAACATACTTTACGTTTAAGGTAACCCTTAAAATGCCCGACGCACCCGCTGTGGTTTGGCTTTCGTGTTCTGATCAACACGCCTTGCGAGATAAAATAAAATTATGCTCAATTACGCGGGATCCGACTTTGCGGAACTGAAATCCCTAGATAAGGCTAGATGGACTGCGAGCTAGTTTAATATTTCTACACAAACATGCTGGTTGCCGTTTAGCACATCTAGAAGACAACAGGGCAATATTTCTTTTATAGGAACGAAGTTTCAACTGAGCAGTCCACCTGATGGTCAGTGATCATTGCCGTCCATAGAACTTTGTAATCAACATACATGATCCATAACAGAGGTTTTATCTGAAGTAAACTACAGTAAATTACATTTCATCTGAGGAGCAGTGATAGCCTAATGGTTGAAACTCAGCCTCTCAATCGAGGGTCCGAGGTTCAAATCCCAGGCACGCACCACTGATTTTTCTAAAATTATGTGCGTATTAGAA
>DWTU01002795.1:0-11063 GCA_018251515.1 Cecropterus confusis
GCCCTTTTTTTTCTGGCCCCGTCCTCGTTTTTGGGGGGGGGGGGGGGGAAGGTGGCAGGTGCCGTAACTGGCTACGCCCAAGCTCAGGGAAACATCGTACCTGTGGCCAACCTGAGGCCGAACTTGGCTCTCATCTGGGTATGGTTGCACGTGTCTTTGCACGGCCGTGACCACTAAATAACAAATTAATGTTTGTTGCTTCCTTTCTTAAAAAGCCTGATGATACTGGCGCGGGATTACCTAATTTAATATATTATATAATATTTTATTTGATTCTATGAAGGTCATAATATATAAAATCAGAAGGCATTTATTAAAATTATAATTTCCGTTATCATAGTAATAACCACAAAAAAATATTATGCATTATTTACTTAGTTAAATTGAAAGGAGTGCACCTTGAATTAAGGTTTTACAGTATAGGTGCACGTATTTAAGTTACTCCATAAGGCAACATTACATTGTGCAAGTACTGTTTACTATAGTTAGTATTTATATGAAACTATTTAAAGATTTAAATGTCAAAGGGAAGTTAACCTTTTTGTAAGTTGTTACTTTTTTCTATATTTTTTTTGTAAAGATTTGTTATTTTTTTATAAAGTTAACAAACGCACTTGCAGTCCACCGATCAGTGCTTACTGCTGTCTATGGACATCTGTGATAATATTGCTGTGTTATATATAAATACTTCAATCAAGTTCTGTTTTAGCGTGATGACAAAGGAATATCATGACTTTGTAATTTATTTAGTTACTTGAACTTAGCACACTTTCTCTTGTATTAAGCATGCCTTCTTAATGACTTAATTACGATATACCATGTAACTCTACGTGAAATCTTTGCACAATTATACTAAACATATCTCTTTAGTAATTATACATTGTAATCGGAGAAAACCATAGACAGTCTGTCCCATATTTGAACCAGGAAGACATCAGTGCCACTGATATGCAGTATGTGCCCTACTTAACGTTATTTATAGACGCTATGACATAACCTGATTGACCAACTAAAGTTTAACGAGAACTCGACAGTGAATGTGCTACGTTCCTTACAACGCATACTTACTGTTACACTGCAGAGTAATCTGAACCGCTCTAAGAGCAAGTACCATTTTACGTTCCATTCATTTAGCGCGCGAATTTTTGTTGAAACGGAGCGTGAAACGTGTAAACAGAGTGCTCATTTAAAAAGTTGTATTTTAAATATTCGAAGTATCCTTATTTTATGTCAATGTGTAATTAATATTTATGAGCGATGGTTTGAAGTTACGAAACCTTTGGACTATTTGAACCGTGTTTTATTATAAAGTGTAGTTAAAAGTAATTAGTAAGTAAAGATGAAGGTCTCGCATTTCACATATTTTACGTTTATTGTATTATTCTGTTTATATTCTGTGGAAAATGTTACCAGTCAAGAGACGCCTTATGAGTTACCGGTACAATTAGTTGGTTTTCCGGCTATCGTGTTAAGCGTCAGATTAACGAATTTTCTGAAGAAACTTGCTTATACCTTTAGTCCAGGTAAGTTACGTAGTTATATAATAATGGTATTTATAAAGAGACAAGTAGTAAGTGTAAAAGAAAGTAATTGCGAAGTGGTTAAAACTCGGCTGCTTAATTGAGTGATATGAAGATGATATACCAGACTCCTCTCCCATCTCGGATTTTTAAAAGTTACGTGCGTATAAGAAATGAATTATCACTTGATATGACTGTGAAGGAAAACATCCCGAGGAAATGCCTCTAAGTTCTTTATAAAATCTCTAAGCTGTGTGAAGTCTGATTGGCACTTGGCCAGCGTATTGAATTATAGTCTTTAGGCCAGTAGGACAATAAGGAATTTAGGATGACATCCTACTTACAGCAACTTAGACGTCTATTTATTTATTTTTGAAGGTGGTAAAATCCTTTTTGTTTCGACTTCGGGGGCACCAACGCAACACTTATTCCTGCCTAATAGCAGCAGTGCTAAGCGCTGCTGTGTTCTGATTTAAAGTGGTAAGGTAGACATACTTAGGTACCCGAGGTGTTCCAACTTACTTCTCAAAGGGAGCAGCGCAACTGTGACCAACCTCTGATAAGACTGTAATCTTATCTGGGGTTGTTTACAAATGGCATTGCAATCTGCTACTTCTATATAGTACAAATCAACTAACCATTGATAGTGCAGTGATAGCCGAATAGTTGAAACCCGTCCTCTCAATCGAGGGTACCGAGGTTCGAATCTCAGACACGCACCACAGATTTTTCTAAAATTATGTGCGTATTAGAAGTTAATTATCGCTGCTTTACGGTGAAGGAAAACATCTTGAGGAAACCTACACACCTGCAAGTTCTTTAAAAAAGTTCTCAAAGGTGTGTAAAGTATACCAATGCGCACTTGGCCAGCGCGGTGGACTATGGCCTGAAACTCTCCATCTGAGAGAATACCCGTTCCCAGCGGTGGGACAATAATGGGTTGACGGTATGAACAGGCAGGGACGTAGCTTGCTACTTCAATGTCATAAAAAAAGTAACGTCCATGAACATCAGCGTCCACCTTAAATGAGATGGTATGAGCCCAATTGTGTTTACTATGTAAAACAAATGAATTAACAACTTTCAGGAAATCTATTGCTTGGAGCCTGAAAACTCGCATGCTCAGGGCTTGGAAGTGATGTCCCGTCGAAATCTTCCCGTATCAAACTTCAGCGCTCTATTAGCTGAACAGCACCTCTCAGAAGTTCAACCAGCTGTGCCAGCCTCGGGGCAAGCACTCAATGTGGAATCACTCGGCAACACTGCGATAGCTCAGGTATGTGTAATGTGACCATACGTCTCGCTTTGAGTGAGACAGTTCCATTTTTAAACTATGTCCTGTTACCCTACGGAAGATTAACGTCTCCCGATTTCGTATATAATTCAATCAAATCAGCTTTATTCCTAAAAGTAAACTCGATATTAAAACTGGAATCACTACGATAGCTTATGTAAGTGTAATGTTACCATACGTCTCGCTTTGAGTGAGACAGTACCAGGGAAGGTACCCCAGGGAATATTAATGTCCCGAATTCGTATATAGATCTATCAAATCAGCCTTATTCCTAATTGCGGTTAAAGTCGATATTATACTCTTAACTCACTTTCATGGAAAATAAACTTAAGACATCTGCTTAGATGTTTCTCATAAGATGTCATTAAGTGAGCACAACACAACACACACAAAAAGGAACTCTTTCCTTCAATATTGTATTATAACTACAAAAGAATTCAAAAAAAGAAGAAATAATTGTATCATGACTATAAAATCATGACGTATTGAAATGACTACTGATTAATGGTATAAAGTATGGTAAACCACATGTCCAAAAGTATAATATTTAAGTGACAACATTATTTAAAATTTCATAAAGTTAATATTATGTACATCTTTTAAAATTCGTAACTCATTACATAATATATTTGCAAATCTTGTAGAATTTTATGACAAGTTTATTCTATTGACAATAATACCTTTTTGAGACTTAAATACGTAATACAAGACCCACTTTGTCAATGGGTCGTTCATTCGCAAAGATGCCAGCATCGATACAAAAGGATAATCCAGTTTCAGTCTGTTTTGCTTGTTTATGCCGCCAATTTACGTTGTCTCATCTGCTTTACCTTCAGCAATAGTTCATATCAGATGGCCCACTTTGCACAATTTGCGGATGATTATATCTCTAAAGGCTATCCTGTTAAGGGTCGCGTGATGTCTGTAAGGACATTCGCTCTCATTAAATTTTAATGAAATTCGCTTAACATGATAAATTAATGATTCTATAAGAGATAAATTACATATACTATGATTTTCGTGGCTGAAATTGTTTGTTTGAACTATTGGACGAGAGGTCCGTTTTAAACTCGGACACTGCTTAAATACACTCATCCGATTCATAGCTTTACCAGCTGTTTTTACCTCATATATATACAGTTATATACATAACTTTATATACAGTTTTTACCTCATAAACCTTAACCGAAGTTTTTTCGTTCCAAACGTGAGCGGACGACTCTACGTATTTCGCACTAGTTATTCGGAATTTTGTAGCGACATTTTTCACGAAACGTTTTCTCGCGTCAACACTTCTCAACGTACACTAACCTCGAATCGGTCTCCTTGGAGAGGCAGAATTACGCTACGCATTATGTAGCCATCATGTTGAAAAAAATCTTCTGGCCGTGGGCCTCAATACACGTATTTCCTGGACATGCCTCGTATTTGATCAGAATCTTATAAATTTAGTGCGAATTTTAAAACTTAGTATAATTTTGTTACAGTTCTTATCAGGAGCCCCTCATATGGTACCGCCGGTAGCTATGATGTGCACATCTTTCCTGCAACATCTATCTGGCTATGAAGAAAAGGAAGAGCCCCAGGAAGACGAAGATAAACTGATGGAAGTCGATCCTCAATCCAGTGATGACGAAGAAATAAGAACTTCAAAACTAACTGGAAAACATACGCCGAAAGCTACCGAATTATGGACGCCGAACTATGAAAACGTAAAAGAGAAAAGATTAAAGAAAATCTTGAGCAAGCCACTTCTAGACTTACATACCACTGGTTCATTGTTTGGATTGTAATTATAGATTTAAAATAGTGATAAGCGACGATTAAACGAAAATTAAGACAACATTTTCATTGTAATTATAGTTTTAAGACTTAATATTAAAGTACTTTTTTTAACAAAGTTTTCTTATTTTTTAGACTAGTACTTCGTATTACAATAATAATTAAATATCATTCCATGTCTTCATATGTACTTTGTGTTTATCTTCGCTTTGTCAATAAAGTAAATGTATCAGCCAGAAATGTAACTATGATATCTATGTTTAATATGAAGTAAATATTGCAATCAGTATTTACTTTACCAAGATACTTGTAGCTGAGCGATGTACTCCTCATTGAGGAAATGAAACAGAACCTTCATTTATAATTCAAGTGATGGAGCTCTTAAACCAGTGTGAAATTAAATCAATAGTGAAAAAATGCGGTTATACAAATTTTGAAGATATAAAATGGACTTTGAGCGACTATTCTAGTGAATTGATAGGTTATCTCGGAGAACATCTCAAACTAACTGTGGAAGTTAAATCTAAAGAAGTTATTACTGAATTGCACTTATTCTTAAAATGTATACCTAGATTCAACAAGTATAAAGCTGAATATTTAAGGGAGACAACATTTTTTCGCAAGGAATATGCTATGCTTAATGGGCTTTTCCAAAACTTTCAGGAAAACGAAGGTAATAAATGACATTGCGATCAAATTTGAAAACCACTTATATAAAACTATTTTATTTATTATTCAATATATTTTATTTATTTACTATTTATTTTATTATAAAACCACAATACCAAATATGTATAATAGTGTGTGTAAACCTTTAACCAACCTTTAACCATATAAACTTACTTCACTTTAACCTTTAAAAGAATAGATTCTTCTTTCAGGGAATAGAAAATGGCGACCAACTCTCCTGTATGCTAAAGAAGAATTATTCGTTTTTGAAGATGTATCTAATCTAGGATATGTAATGCCTGATAACACTTGCACGCTAACCGATGAAGAATTGATGGCTACCGTTGAAGCTATAGCGAAATTTCATGCACAATCATACATTTATGAGGAAACCAAGTCAAGAGAACTTGAAAGACCATATAGAATTTGGGAGGAATACGGTGAATATTTAACCGAACCAATTAAAGGAAAATCGTGGCGTGACACTGGTATGCGAGCTGCTATAGACTATCTTAAAGAATATTCTTCATACAAATCAAAACCTGGTTTTGGTAATGATGTAGAAAGAGTTATTACTATGTTATTTG
Organism: Cecropterus confusis; assembly: GCA_018251515.1. NCBI lineage: Eukaryota > Metazoa > Arthropoda > Insecta > Lepidoptera > Hesperiidae > Cecropterus > Cecropterus confusis. The sequence continues at coordinate 5,853 of DWTU01002795.1, forward strand.
TTCGCGCTATAAATCTTACGAAACCGAGCCCAACGTACAGAAATGTTGTGATTCATCGAGATATATGGACGAATAATATATTTTTGAAAAAAATGGACAATGGAAAATTACACGCGCTCCTTGTCGACTTCCAGACAGTGCTCTATTGCTCTCCAATGCTCGATCTATCATCGATGTTATTTTTAAATTCTACGAAGAATTTTAGATACCTTCAAACAGATGAAGTTTTGGACTTCTATTATACAATTTTAGGGGAAGAGTTGAAGTTAAATGGCATCGATGTGCATAATATAGTGGATAAAGATACACTGAGACCAGCTTATGATGATAGTGTAATATTTGGTGTCACACAAGCTGCACTTATTGTTCCTATAATAACAATGACACGCGAAAGGAGAAAGGAGATTTTCGGAGACCACGAAAGGGCTATTAAACTCGATAGCCTATCACGAAGTGAGGAATTCATAAAGATCGCAAGACATGATACAAATTATCGAAAAAGAGTAACGGAATTATTAGATGATTTAGTCGAGAGATTTGTGTATCCTTCTATAAAGAACTCCTGAGGTAATGAAAAACCTAACTTTTACTAGTTTCACACAAATTGTAAATAAATTATTATTTATTTTGTTAAAATTGTGGTAGAGATGTTGAAAATTTAATATTCATTGAAAATATTATATTTCGGAAAAGTAAATGTGCTATATGTTTTATGAGAAACAGAACGTAATATGCATTTGTTTTTCTTAACCCTGTAAACACCCTTAACCCTCCTTCACCCGGTAACGGTTCGGTTAACATAGAATACAATCATTTATAGATGAAGGAACTAAGTAGCAGCAGTAGGTACCTAAATCATTTTAAGGGCATTGTCTTTTTAAACACATATTATGAAGTAGTAACAACATAAGTACAGTACAATCAATTGAAATAACTATAGTAAAAATAGTAGGTACCTAAATCATTTTATGGACCTAGTGTTTTTACACTCATATTATTAAGTAGTAACAACATAAGTCCAATACAATCAGTTGAAGTAACTGTAGGAAAAATAGTATGTAACTAAATCATTTTAAGGGCCTAGTCTTTATAAATTCATATTATTAAGTAGTAACAACATTAGTACAATACAATCAGTTGAAGTAACTGTAGTAAAAAATAGTATGTACCTAAATCATTTTATGGACCTAGTCTTTTTAAATTCATATCATTAAGTAGTAACAACATAAGTCCAATACAATCAGTTGAAGTAACTGTAGGAAAAATAGTATGTACCTAAATCATTTTAAGGGCCCAGTCTTTATAAATTCATATTATTAAGTAGTAGCAACATAATACAATCAGTTGTAGATGAAGTAACTGTAGCAGAAGTAGTAGGTACCTAAATTATTTTAAGGACCTAGTCTTTTTTAAATTCGTATTATTACCTAAGTAATAGCAACATAACAATACAATCACTTGTAAATGAAGTAACTGTTGTAGAAGTAGTAAATACCTACATCTTTCTATTTACTTAATAAAAATGTAATTTCCAAATATTTGGAAAAGTTGTACAAATTTTTAAAGTTTTAACCAAGGTTCAATAAATGGGAAACGGTGTTGCTTTTTTTTCAAAAAGAGTAGGTAAGCTGTGCTACCCTACATTGGTTATACCTATTGAAATCTTTGGACGTATTTACTATGCCGGCTCAGTTTCATATGAAGCGACCATCTTAATCGTCAATAGTAGCAACGCATCAGGGATTGGCTTCAGAAAGAACCCCTGTTCTATATGAAGTTGCTTACAGATGTCTATGGACGTATATTATCTACTTATTATCAAGTGCATGCTTTTGATAACTATAAATGTTATCAAAATTCAATTTATATATTTTATTATTTATCATTTTTTTTATTAGTTGGACTTTTACAACTTGATTCAGTTAAACTAATGAATGTTAACGTTTGATAACAGTAGACACCATTATTTATTTAATACGATACGGAAGGTAATGTTTGTTCTTACAGCCGGTAATTATGGTATCAGGGAGAGGTTATTTTCCCGCAATTATTTGTTATGAGTTCATAATTTCTGAACAAATAAAATTTATCTAAAAGTGATTTCGCATTAGAGCATTTATTAGTGGAACATACTAGCGATTCCAAACCAAAGCTCAGTATAAGAAAGCAGTTAAGTACATTGTGTAATGTAACTTTTCTATTCTGTTATACTCTCGATCCGAAGCTCCAACTTCACTCCTACTTCACTTCCAAGTTCACTTATGATTTAAATTAATTAAGCTTTAAATTAACACAAATTCGATCAATATAACCACATCATGTATCGTTGTCAATAGCTGATTCGTAACAGTATAAAAAATTAGAGTGACTGGATGTTCTGTTTTAATAACATGATCTAGTGCAGGAATTCCCAAAGTGCGCCGCGGCGCGCTGGAGCGCCGTAGAAAGTAAAGAGGGACGCCATGAGCGGGTGAGTCCCATTGATTTGACAGAAAAGTTATTCCACTTGTTATTTTATTTTTTGTTATTCTTAATTTATCTTGTTATCTTTTTATTTTTAGGTCTCATTGTTAGGTTTGTTTTAGATTTTTGGTTCCTATTTCTGTCAACTATATCTTTATCAAATAGCTGGCTAGGACAGGGCGCCGTGACAATATGGTAAATTTGTAAGTGCGCCTATGACTATAAAAGGTTGGGAACTAGTGTGTATGCTCCTTAAAACCAACAGACAAATAGGTGTATTACATTGTAAATTGTAATCGTAACGTTCGGTTTGTATCAGTTAAACGTGTCTAGAGCTATTAACGCATCCTATTGATGAAAAATGAGCTGCGTTAATGCTCAAACACAATTCAGTATAGTAACACAAGAAACAGTCAATAAAATCATACGAGACTATGGATGTTTTAACAAAGATGTTGCAAAATATGACGTTAAAAAAGCCAGCGACAAGATGTTAGGATTTTTGGCAGATTATTGGAAATTAAAAGTGTATTTATCTCCTAATAATGGACAAAAAAAAGTTTTATGTTTCTTCATCAAAGCTGTATCACGAAACGCTTCCAAAGCTGATATGGTTAGAGAAATGAAATTATTTGATAAAGAAGTACATTTTTACACTATAATAAAAAAAAATATTGAGTTGGAAGGTAAGAATGCTTAAAATAATTTAAATTATGTACAGTTATTAGTTAAAGTAATATAGACAACATTTATATAGAGAGTTGAAATTAAGATTAAAGGTATAACTTAATATGTTTTTTATCTCTCTAATCTTAGGAGTAAAACCATGGAGTCCAAAGTTAGTTGCGACCCTTAAGGAAGCCATTATATTCGAAGATTTGAATGAGCTGGGTTATAATTCAAAGAATAAGTTCGAAACATTCGACGACGCTCACACCAAACAAGCATTGCAAATGCTCGCCAGATTCCATGCGTCTTCAATAATCTATGAACAGAAGAACAATAAGGTATTTCATGAAGATTTTAGTATTTATTTGGACAAGGGTGGCTACTATGATTCGAATGTCTGGTTTCTGCAATGCATGCAAGGAGCATTAGCAGCTGTTAAGAAGTTTTCCAAGTATAAAGAACACGAACACCTAATTAATACAATAGAAAGACGCTGGAAAAATATTTGGAATTCAGGATTAGATTTAAGCAATGTTTTACTTGAAGGTTGTAATGTAGTCTGCCACCGCGATCTTTGGAACAACAATATTCTGTTTCATTACAAACAAACCGATGATGGATTGGTACCGGACCACTGTGTAATGGTTGATTTCCAAGCAGTACGATGTCAGCCGCCAGCTGGTGATGTTATGCTCTTACTGTATTGTAATCTGGATCCAAAATTTCGAGAAGACAATATGGACAGCTTTCTACGTTACTATTATAAAGAACTGGAATCGATTCTTGCTGATCATGACATTAAAATTAATGCTATTTTATCTTTGAAAAATTTCCTACATTCAGCTGAAAAGCAACGATTGTGGGCACTCGTTGTAAGTGCTTGTCTTGTCCCTCAGTTTTGGTTGGATGATGACTTAACCGCGGACATTTTTTGTGACGCTGAGCAATTTAACGATATTCTTTGTAACAACAAAGCTTCGTTTATAATAAAAATGATAGAGACTAATGCACATTACAGAAGTAAAGTGATGCAGTTATTTGAAGAAATTGTTGATAGATATTGCTTAGATTAAATAGCCTTAAGGGATGTTATTAATATGTAAACGAGATTAAGTGAACACTGTAACATAGTTTATTTTGAATATTGTTAAATATAAATTGTCTATGTAATTAATACAAATTTGATGAAAAAAATAATTTTATATAATTTTGAACATAACAAATAAATAATCTCCTACTCGTAATGTACTCCTACGACTATTATTTATTGGTTTAAATTCTTACGAAGGAACTTATTGTCTTCTAATCGACGCGTACCATACTTCCGATGCAAGGGATCGTCGCCTCGTTGGCTGTAGATGTCACAGAATGGGCGGATAAGAACTATATAAAACAGTTCTACAAAACTGAGGATACTTGCGCCCAGAAACAGTCCTCCTGTACCGCCTGTTGACACTGTTAAAAAGTCACTTAAATAATATATTTTGGAATCTTTAGGACTCTTTAGAAACTAGTTGTGGATCCGGCAGTACTTAGAATGGATAGGCTAGATAGGAATGGAGATCCATGCAGATTTCCCGATGATTTATTATCTTGTATAATCACTTATTTCAAGTAAACAACATTAGATTAGTTAATGTGTAGTGTGACAATTAGGTCACTAGTGAAAAGACGACAAAAAGTAGGTACTTATACTATTGCAAACAAGAAACTCGGATCACTCACCAACTAAGTCCAGAACACCACGCACAACATTTCTTCTATATCTCTCATTGGGTAACACAGCCAATCCTATTTGAACCACACCATGTTCCAAATTACTCAATTCTTGAAAGTCTTTTACGTTGGATATCTCTGCTTCGGTACAAGAAGGTAGACAATCGCAAAATATCCCTCGACGTGGAGACCATCGAGCTTTTAAAATCTGGGAAATAATTTGTTTTTTCAAATGAAATATTCATAGGCGCACGTAAACCTGCTTGTTCGCGTGGCTATCGCCATACCGTATTTATTTTTGCGCTGTTATATATTTTCGTAACTATTAAGTATCAAAGCGTGCTACAGTGTTAGTTCAACTTG
>DWTU01002796.1:0-11062 GCA_018251515.1 Cecropterus confusis
TAGGGTTGAAGAGTTGAAGGTCAAAATTTTCATCATATATCTTTGCTCAGTAATCTTATAATATATCCGTAAGCTCCAAATGGCTAACTTCTTTGGTTAAGGCCAGCAGTACCCCTGCATCATCCGGATTCTCGATCCGGTAGAAGGTAAAATTATGTTATTTCGTTTAAAAAAGTTTATTCCAAGTTTCATAAGAATCGGATTAAGTTTCATGGTTTTATCTTTAACAATGACGAACTTCCACCTACGTACAAACCATCCCCTGATTTAACCCCAAATCAACCCCTTTTTCGCAATAATTAGAAGCCTATGTCCTTTCCCAAGGTCAACTTTATCTCTGTTCCAATTTTCATTAAAATCGGTTCTTTGGTTTAGGCGGTAAATCGTAGCAGACAGACAGACAGGGTTACTTTCGCATTTATAATATTAGTAAGGATGATTGGTCACATAATATACCGTACCACGTGTATGTATCACACCCTTTAGACCAGAATACAGCAATGCATAACACTACTTTTATTGGGCAGAAATAGGTCTGGCGGGGTTCTTCTAAAGTCGAACCACAAAGAGTTCTATCATCTTTAAATATGGATAGATTTAACGATGCAAAAAATAGCTCGTCTTATTGAATCTCTGCACAAGGGTACCTGATTTGATTTTAAAGATGAAGATAACTCAATCTCTTCAAACTTCACAAAAGACCCAGCAATACTTCATTTTTTCTTTTCCACTCGTTCACCCCAACTGCGTTAGTACAAATGTGATTATAGTTTCCAAATAAAGAGAAAATCAATATGAAAATAATCTCATGAAAAATTTCCCTCTGATGTACAATAGAACTACATTTTTCTAATTTCTCCTTCTTTGTATTATATCAATAAAATTGACTTTTTCAAAAATGTTTGTCTTTGTGAAGGTTTTCGTTATAAATTTACAAAATTTCGTAAGTCTCGGCATGATTTCATCCAATTTTTATTTATATATTATCATTTTTTTATGTCATGATTGATTGAATGTTTTTATGCTAATCCGATCCGATAATAGTAGAGGAAGATGTGTTTATCTTCTAACAATAAGTATACGTGTATTTATGCTAACAAATGGCTCCTTGGTATCCATTGAATTATCACGATTACGTATTCCAGTCACAAATATTTTTATCGTCATGTAATGTGTTATTAATGAAACAAAAAAACCAAACGTGTTGCTCAGCTGTAAAGAGAACAAATTTTACTACACCAATTACAAACTTGAAAACAATATTAACTTTGGGATATTCTTAATATTGATTACAAATTAATAGTTACCTATAAAGAGAAACAACATTTAAATGTTTCAATTTATCTTATTTTTATTACAACAATATCCTTTGAAGAGAACCTTCCAACGTTTAACGTAAAACCAGAGATACAAAAGTAGAACGACCTTAATCTATTAGGAGTTACCATTGTAACTCCTAATAGATTAAGGTCGTTTACTTTACGTTTACAGATTATACAACCAAGTTAATGCAAGAAAATTAATAATTGAATGAAGTGTGTAAGAACTTCATTTACACAGAAAACAAAACATCTTGGGACTAAGCAATAATATCTATTTCAATGGTTAATTAGTTAAGGCTCGGTTAAACTAGGCTCATGTTTAGTCAAATGTAAGGTAACCGGAGCTTGCTTATCTATGTAAAAAAAAAATTACTATGTAATTGCCCCCGTAGGCTTATAAAAGACATTTCATTTAAATTCATGATTGCTTATTTTTAGGGTTTCGTCCCCAAAAGGTAGGAACGGAACCCTATTACTTAGACTTCGCTGTCCGTCTGTCCGTCTGTCTGTCACCAGGCTGTATCTCATGAACCACTATAGCTAGACAGTTGAAACTTTCACAGGTGATGTATTTCTGCTGCTTAAAAACTAATACAACAAAATAGCTTTATACTAAACACATAATAAAATAAATATTTTACGGGGGCCTTACAACAAACGTGATTATTATTGCTTGATTTTCATGAAAATTAATATACAGGGAGTTTCGGGGCAGATAAATCGATCTAGTTAGGTTTCATTTTGAGAAATCGTCGTTTTATCCTTGTTTTCAACCTAAAAAAACTGGTACAGTATCATTAGAATACGAAGATAAATTTCGCCATTATGTATAAGGTTAAGGTAAGGTTAAGGTAACTAAGGTGAAAAATCGAGCGTTCTCCAACCGGGAGGCCCCGATTCGAGTCCATATATCAACCGCCCAATTTTTTATATTGTTATTTTTATTAGTGTTGTATTTTTTATTTAAATTACCAGTTCATATTTTTATTATTATATCGGTAAAATCGAAAAGTGTTATTCATATTTCATAAATAATATATTTTTCAAAAAAAAACGATTTACCAAAAATAGTACCGAGCAAAGCTCGGTCATCCAAGTATTAAATACGGTTTACGGTTTAGGACATTTAAGGAGTATAAATATTTAAGGAGTTTCACGTTAGAGTGTTAGATGGCGCTTATTACGTTTTCTAGATGGCACTATCTACCAAATGTACAGTTAAAATAATTCAAAATCGGAGTGACAGATGGCGCTAATTTCAATATTCAAATTATCGAGAATTCCTTGTAGTTGAATCGTTCACCACAAGATGGCGGTTTTAACCAAATTATTCGTCAGTAAATTGAAATGTAATTTATATTAAGACATATCCAAATAAAATTTCTGTTAGAATGTATGTAATAAAAGATAACTAAAACTAAATCATTCAATTATTTATAGATAATGGTACAGAACCCTTCGTGCACAAGTCCGACTCACTCTTGGCCTATTTTATTCAATTAATTGACATTATATAGTTATAATGGTTATCAGCACAGGTTTGATGTGTATGTTTGTTAATTAAGCTTTTAACGATGTAATTAAAAGATTTTACGGTAATCCATGCACTGGAAGTGGGTTTTATGTTTTACGGCGATCCACTAATATTTATTTTGTCTTTTACAGCATATAAATGTACAAAATAATTACTTTTGTGGATTAATGCGGTATGGATTATTGTAATTAAATATTGTATTATGTATATGCATCTTTTAAACAATTACTATAAATGTACAACACCTACGAAGTGACACCTTTGAATTATGAATCTTTTCAAAGTTACATGAGTATTACTTTGACGTAATCTTATGAAGGTAATTTGTACACTCCTACATAAGAATCTTTCATAGTATTCACAAAGGCGTGTTAAATTCAATTCGCGCTCGGTTCTTGGTTACCGTAAGGCAATGCCCTAACCCTTCTTATTCAGAGAGATGATTCGAGTTTAGATGTGGGACATTAATTAATTGAAGAAGACGAAAATGAACATTACATGTTTTATAAGATTGGGGCAGCAAATGATCATGCAATTCACCTGATGGGAAGCGGTCATTGCCGTCTTGCTACCACTTTTATCTGTAAACAATTTCATGTAGAACAGATGTCTTACCTCAAGCAGATCACGTATGTGTTTTCATTCTTAAGGACTGTGGTGGACTTATAAGAGAACCGGTATCCACCCTTTCACCATATGTAAGAACTGTTTCAAGTTAGAAAAAGGCGGTAGTAACTCCCCGAACGAAAACTGTAAGAAACCAACAAACAATCAATAAACTTGGTGAATTCAAAGAAGGAAAGCGAAGCACACATAGAACTGCGATATATGTACATTCCGATTGTTATGGGATCGCAGTTGTTAACCCTTGTTACAGGCTTTATTAGAAATTTGCAATATTTGACATAGACGGCTATATTGTATTGTAAGGAATGTTAACACATTCCTTACTATACAATTTCATATTGGTATTTATTTATAATATGTATTATATATATAAATCTGAAGTCCATTCCAGATGCGTTGCTACTACCGAGGACTGAGATGGTAGTCTCATACATAAGGCATCCGGCAACCACACCCTTCCAACAAAACGCAGCAACGATTTCTAACTTATTTATACCATATTTATCTTTTTTTCAACTAGTACTTTTTTAAGCTCAATTCTGGGTTCACTTACTTTAATAATAATAATAAAAATAATAATAACAATATTTTAACAATATTTTAACTTTAAATTGTAATCCCTACGATATAAGCTACAGTGCCTGTAATATATAAGTCTATCTGAAAGAACCCTTCAAACAAAATCACTGTAAGTGTACGCTACACGCTACATTGTTGTTTTAAAGCAGAAATATGTGTGGTCTGAAATATGTATAACGCAGACATAAATTTTAACAGGTGTGGATATAGAGTAGGGACTAGAGTAGGAACCGGGTAGGTTTCACCGCCATACCTGTTTTTAGCGTGAAGCAGTTCTCACAGTTGCCGGCTCACCTATATATGAGACGATCATCTCAGTCCTCGGTAGTAGCAACGCATCTGTGATCGACTTCAGATAAATAAAATGTTGTACATGAAGTGGCTACCAGGTGTCCGTCCATGGATGTCCATGTATTTAAATATGTGTAATACGTCATTCGATTTGTAATGATACCTAGTAAAATTTTGAAATTTACGTAAAAAATATGAAGGTTACAAACAAATAAAAAATTAAAAAAAGGCCAAAATGTTTCTTGGCTAGTTTTTACCAATAAACTAAATTTTATATATAAATACAGTAACAAGTGTATCAACTAAGAAATACAACGTACAGGTTTCATATACGTAAATGAATTTTGTAATTGAATTAGATTCTAAAATAGATAAATGATTTGTGTTAATAAATTTTTTAATCTGTTAAAATTTAGCAAATTTATTATTAAGTTCAACACGTTGTAGCTATATCAATACAAGAAATTGTATTTTAAATTGATTAAAAGACTTTATAAATTCTTGTACCTTAAAATTTAAGAATAATATAAAGAACTTGGTACCTATTTAGATATCAATTCTTTTGTAGACTAAGTAGACATTAATGAACTTGGTCTTTTTTTACATTTATGTTTTTTATGGGATCACCAATAGTTCTGTAATGGTCTATTTGAATATAAATACGACAAGAATAAATAAATAATAATATTGATAAATCGGAATCGCAAGTTGGTGTCAACTTCACTCTCATCAACATTACCTCTGTGTCTACAATAAAGAAATTAATAAAAAATGGCATCACTAATGCCCTAACAGATCATGGATCTACGGGAGCACTTCTGAGATAAAATCTAATAATAATAATATCTAAGCAACTTGGAAATTGTTGCTTACTCAGCATAATTTATACGCACATGAGAAAATTTGATTTATAAAATTATATTGAGTCATACGTTTAAGAAAAGTGCTATTTGCGTTTTATTTTAATTAAGTTTTTGTGTAAATCTTTAATAAAATACCGTTGCATACACGATCATATGGCTTCTTAGCTCCGAGATTCGTGCATATTGAAATCTCAAGGACCATTGCGTTCCATTGTCTGCATTCATATTCCGATGTTATACACGTTCGTGTGCCACTGAAGGTACATTACAATAACATTATTACAGGGATATGCGAAAACAGACTAAATGAAAACTTATTGCCCAAGCAACATCAAGTGTTTTATTAAAATAAATGTGTCGGAAGTAGGGTTGAGCGGTGTAATATTTTAAATTTATTGAAGTTAACGTTTTAGTGCAGTTGTAACTTGCTGAAATTAAAGCGACACTAAAAAGATACAAAACATGCATCTACAGGATTTAGCTAGCTAAATCTTTACGTCGTTTTTTATCATTTACACAACATCTGACCCACGTGACGACCCACGTGGTGGCGTTAATGTTTGTTTATCTTCTTGAAGGTGGTAGAACTCTTTGTGGTTCGACGCCGGAATTACCACCTCCATACCAATTTCTGCCTTATAACAGCAGTGTTATGCGCTGCTGCTGTAAAGGAGTACATCGGAATTACACAGTACAAAGGATTACTAATAATAATAGATAATTTAATTCATAAACGATTACAATTTTTTCCCCCTAATATTTATAGAGAATGACAAGATAGATATATCAAATTACGATATTCTTGTGACTCAATCAACGAAAAGGAAATTACGCATACCAGGAAAAGTAAGCAATTATACCTACCTTGCTAAAATTGATCGTAATTTTTTGAAGGCAAACATTTTGCGTATTATTTTTTTCTGTCATGGGTCTTATTAATATATTTAATTATACAATTTTTACTCTTTTTCCACCCGTAAAATGCGGGATAATGAGAAAGTTATTTTATGGCACAGCCGCACGACGTACGACATTATATAGGGTAACGGGTAAAACAAGACGTTACAGAAAAAAGCTTACTTGTCTAAAATTTCAAAAAGATGTGATTTTTTGACAGGATTATCCATTAAATACATAAATTGATGAATAGCGAGCGGACCCAATTCATGATCATTGGTAAAATAATGAATATGGTGAAAAACAAACATCGCATTCGATAAAGTAGCAAATTAGAGCTATGGTGTCCATACATTGAAGATATTTTATATTTTCATTATGTAAGTCATTCATTAATTACCCGAGACCTTGAATATGTTCTTACCGTTAACCCATTATTGTCCCACTGCTGGGCACGGGTCTTCTCTCAGATTGAGAGAGCTTCAGGCATAGTCCCCCGCGCTGGCCAAGTGCGAATTGGTAGACTTCACACACCTTTGAGAACTTTTTTAAAGAACTTTCAGGTGTGTAGGTTTCCTCACGATGTTTTCCTTCACCGTAAAGCAGCGATAATTAACTTATAATACGCACATAATTTTAGAAAAATCAGTGGTGCGTGCCTGGGATTCAAACCTCGATACCCTCGATTGAGAGGACGAGTTTCAACCATTCGGCTATCAGTGCTCTTATGTTCTTAGTTTGACTTAACCTTCTTGTACCATACAACATAGCAATGGATAATCTTGATTTTATGAAATAAATAACAGTTTATAGGCCGGAGAGTTACATGGGCCACTTCTTATTTCGGAAACATTTCGAGCACCTGCGGGACTCCATGATATTCCATTTTTTTTGCCTGCATGCAAATCAACCATTCAATCATTTCGTATCGAGCATATGCGATATTTTAACGAAAACATATATACAAATTATTTCATTATTATTTTTTTTTTCAAATGTCGTCACATGCATTTATGAATCTAATGTCGTGGGCTTAAAATATACCTAATTAAAGAAAGTAGTTTACGTGACTACTAAGACTCAATAGAATCCAATACAGAAAATAACTACTGCGTCCTTAGTATGAGTTTATGACGTTTCCTCAACATAATAATCGTTCACGTTTTTAGCCATCAATGCTAAGTGTATTGCTATGCATGCCCGAAGAAGAAACATAAACAACAACAATTTCTACACTCATAACCCCACTAGGATGTGTCGTGGGTGCCATGGACACACAAAGACGAATACACAAACACCCAGACCCAGAACAAAAATCTAAACTCATTTAGATGTCTGTCTGGCCGGGGATCGAGCCCGGGACCCATTGCGTGTCAAACCGGTATGGTGACCGCTCCACCATGTGGGTCGTCAACGAAACATAAATGTCTGATATTCATTAAAATGTATCTGCGAAAACGTAAACAATAATTGTTTTGAGGAAACGTCAAAAACTCGTACTGAGGGAACTGCACAACTTGGATAAGCTACAGCGTAGTCGCTCGCAGTTGTATCTACGGCGTATAGCTTCATTTATTTAGATATCGTGATTGACTATACAGTGTAGACACAGGTACGCGTGTGTAAGCAGAGGGAATAGTAACTTAGAGAAAGCGACTTACTACCCTTCACACAATATCTGGGACTGCACAAACACAGATTTTACGAAGTATATATGAATGTAGGTATATATGTATATTATATTTTTAATTTACATGTCAATTTTGTCTCTATATAGCATATTTTCTTTTGTTCATAAATATGTTAAATGCACGTATAAATAATTAATTATTACGACGATGAAAACGTCGTGTGGATACCTACATGCCTGAAAGCTCTACGAAAACTCTAAATGGCGTTTTAAATAAAGTTTTTAAATGTTTATTTGTACAATGAAAAAGGTAATAGGTTGTGTTAATTAGAAACTTCAAAGCTCCTTATTTGTGCTGTGTGGCTAAAGGGTTCAATTAATGTTATGTATAAGAAAGAAATTCAAATATCTTAAAAAGATCCCCCCCCCCCTTCGTAAATAATAATAATATTTATTTGCCATTGAATAAACACTTAAAAAGTATCATATCCAGCTATTACTGAATACCCTCAACAAAAAAGATACACAAAATAGTATACGTAAATATATATGTATATATATTTAATACACAGTAAGATGTCCTGTTTTTCATCAAGAGTTACGTCAAAGTAGAATGCCTATGGGTATGCAGGCAGAAGCGCAGGGAAGCTCGTTAAAAATAAATTTGTTCTCAGCTTAAAATATTTTCCGCATTCTTATTAAACTGTCTTTTTTATGTTCATCAAGATTTTATTTTTAATAAGCTTCCGCTCTCTATATTTCAATTAATTTGTATTCGGGCTTATGGAAGATTTCTGTAATGTTTGTAAATAATAACAATCCGAGGCTCACATTCGATTTACGTATTTCGTTAATTACTAAACATTATTATTATTGAAAGTTGGCTTAACCTGGCCACAAGAGACTAGTATCTTAGAATGACTTATTGTAACCAAGTATAAAAAATATTTTTGACATAAACATTAATGATCAACAAAGTAGTGAAGTTTTTCTAATGCAGCAACATACTGAAAAGTTAATGAAAATTGTGAAATCAGCATAATAAAAACCAGCGAAAACAGTAGCATATGCCTAAATCAAACAAGCCACAAATGTAAATATAATTTAGAAAGTTCTGAGCTTCACTAACGGGCCGGACTGCGGTGCCCACTAAATCGCAGCTGGGCCGATAAACCGATTACGACAACACACAAAGACTTTGTTTACAACAGTTATAATGAAAACCGTTTCATCAACCCGTCCGTGCTCCGTTCGTAAATCCACGTTGTTCCCGGGTAGTTAGTGGATATCTGGTACGTAGCGCTTTTTCATGTGAACGAAGCAACCTAGGAAAATCAATGTTATTATCTAGTCTGCTTACTGTGGTTATGATTATGTCAAGTAATGAACATTAAATACCAGTTCTACTTGATCTTGTATGTAAGGGATGCTCAACGAAGTGCCCTTACTTAGTGGTTAAGAGCAGCAATGCTTCTGAAGCCGATCTTTTTTGGCGGTTACCACTTAGCATCATATGGACTGTGTGCTCGTTCGCTAACGTAAACAGATTAATTTATAGGATTTATTAATATTGGAAATTCTAATTAAGATTACCTATAAATAGTTATACATTCCGGGGTTAATTTCATAAAATTTGCTCTCCAATTGTGTGTTAGTGTATAGGGTATCCGCTCATGTACTTTTCACTTCAAATAACGTCAGAAAACAAGTATATTTTATATCTTAAAGTAAAAAATACTTAGCATACAAATTGTATAATGATTGTCTCATAATCCTGTTATAGAGGTTAGGAAACTCAAATTATCTAAAAAAATATACTTAGAGAGACCTTTCAATTCTGTTTATTTGTAAGAATCCTGTATTTAAAATAAATTATATATAACATATCTTGTTAGTTACTATTATTCTTGTTGGACATGTCCGTGTTTTAAGTAATACGAAAAAGAATCTGCCTCCAGCTATTTGGTTTCGTCACTAATTTGCGGATTTTGTTGGGCTGACGGACCCGTGTATGTACTCGTACTTATATATCATATAGTTAAACGGCTTCCTTATTAAATCCCTTTTTGATGATCATAATTTTTGTGAAAACGTGTATTTACGGTCAATATATTTATATATTGGACTTGTACATCATATGACTGCATTATTTAATGCCATTATTGTTTCTTGTAGTAAAATGACATTCGAGTTCATTTTTAAAATGTCGCCATGTATGGGACGCTTTTGGGCATATTAAGGACGAAAAGCTACACAAACGGATATTGCTCCTCCATGAACCAATTCGACTAATCCATAAAAAAATTTCATTTACATATAAAAAATAATACTGTGTCCATGACGCGTGGTAGGTGGTTAGGAATTAACCTTCTTAGGGTTTGATTTTCCCAATAAGGAGAAATAGGTATCTTCTCGTTTGTAACCAAAACCCCCGATACTTATTTTGATAATGTTTCCTTATGTTGAGTACATAAGGAAACATTATCCTCTTCCTCTTCGGCATATTATTATTTAAATAATAAAAATAATGCTTAAAACACCGACACACTGCCCACTCATGACTACAGCACATTCGCGACTGTCGTGTACCGCGTGTGTACCAACAAACGAGGCGCGTAGGTACATTTTGAGTTTCGTGCGTTAGTGAGAAGGTAGAATACTGTTTAGATACTATTACCGTGATCTCAGCGACCGTATAGGTATGCCTATGCCTATGCCTAATGCCTAATGCCTAAACCACTGTAAAACCAGCTTATCAACGAAGCTTGTCAATGATGACAGTACAATATACCGTATTAATCGTATTATGAATTTTGTATTAAGAATTGTGTTCTGGTTCTGATTACAAGTGTAATAAGAGAGAAACAACGAAACGACCTCAGGTAGAACTCTAATCCTATCTGATTTTGATTTCAGTATTCCCACGGGCGGAGGCAGCCATTTATTATCAGGTGCACTACATGCTCGTTTACTACTTCTAATTATATATATTTAGAAAGTTTTTAAAACAAACCTTTAAGAATCGTCATTCTGATTGTCACATTATAAATATTATTATTGTAATTCATACGACCTGTCCTTTTGACACTCATGTAAAGCGCTTAAAAATAAAATTGGTCTGTCATTTTGATAGCTTCGCTATATTACTTAGATCGAGAGTAAATAAGCCGACATCCAAAACAAACATGTATGTTTCATTTCAATCTAATCATTGGTTCAACTGATTTAAAATTCTGTTGAATGATTTGACTTACACACGAACAAGTAAAAAAAAGGTGTGTGTGCGATTCACACACGATAGAAGTGAAACTTCAGTAAA
>DWTU01002797.1:0-11062 GCA_018251515.1 Cecropterus confusis
AGCTACTGAAATAAAAATAATAGTAGCTGTAACTTAATACTTAAGAGGAAGGTAATTTAAGACTTCCTCTCTGTTTAAGAAGTTTAATAGAGCTTGAGCTTGGGAAGAATTCGAACTGAAAGTACAGTTAAGCAAATAACCTTACTTCCTAAAATCCCTTACTTTGCGTTTCTTAACAGGCTCCCAATGTTTATCTTTTCCTGTAGAAATTTAAGATAATACAGAATTTCAAGTGATATTCGTGTTCTCTTTTATACTATATATGTAAAAAAGTCGCTAAAAGAAACGTTATATATACGTATTTACTGAAAATTAACTTCTCCTTGCTAATGTAGTATGTAGTCTTGCTAATGTAGTCGTCAGGAATAACATTTGCTTCTGTGATCGACTTCAGGTAAGACTTTAATCCTATTTGGGTTTGGGGCGTTAACGGTTGGCAGTAGCCACTTAACATCAGTTAGATTGCAAGGTCGTTTGCTTTCATAGCTTAAAAATCAAACAAAATAGGGCAGAACCTGACCTTAATCACTAGCTTGTTACTAGTGAGGTTTAAGTTAGAAAGCTTCGTATAGGGTTAGCTACTTTCCAACAATATCTACAATCAAAAACTGACTCGATTTAATCCGTAGTAACCATCATTATAGTACAGCAGAGTACTCAAGTTTTCGGTTTTATTTTCTTACGTAGTTACGATAACAGAGCGAATACTTAGTCAAATTACTTCACAAATACTTAGTCAAACTACTTCTTGTGTAAGCGGCTGGGATCAATAGAATAGTTTTCAAATACTTTTCTCTGTTTAGTTAACAACTATCCCAATGAGGTATGTATCTAGAACAAGAATAATTTTAAACTCTGTAAAGTATTTCGGACTAATTATATTTGGAAGATTGAGTATGACTTTATGGAGGAGTTAACACCTCTACATCTATTTTTACCGAGAAGCAGTTCTTGCGATTCGTTGGGAGGATGTGGTTGCCGGCTCGCTTTTAAATGAGGCGACTATCTTAATCCTCTGGAGTAGAAACGCATCTGAAATTGATTTAAAGAACCCACATGAAATTGCTTACAGACGTCCATGAGCTGCAGTGATTGCTTACTACCTTAAGGACTGCGTGGATGTTTGCTACTAGTTCCTTATGAAAATATCAGTTATAATTATAAGGGACGACATTAAAAACCTATACTTACGGTCTTTAATGTCGTCCGTTACAGTATTTCATGTTGCTTCTGTGTCAGAACACAAGGTCTACTGAGAGGATCCGTCAAGAAACTCAACGGGCTTTAGTATCATTGTCAATATATCTTTTAATAAACTTGTTGTTATATGTATTTTGTTACACAGTATGTAGTAATAAGATTTTTTCAATAATATACATCCTCCCAATCTTTATACATATACATATACTGTACGTGTTTACCAATTCCCAGGTATAGAAAAATGTTAAGCTTCATTTACACTTCATTTATATACCTACTTTAGTAATAGCAGATACAAGTAAATACGGATATACAATTTTCTAATGGCTATTACATCATTATTGTTTACTAGTTGACCCGACGAACTTCGTAGCGCCAAATTAAATAATGTGTAAAAGTTGGATAACTAAAACATATACCAAAAATACACAGTATTTTGATCTATCTCCTAGGGTTTAGCCAGCGTTTGTAATGAAAGCGCAAGAAAATGTGTTTATTTACGACATCAAAAGAAACCTCTAAAATTATCAGTGTCTCTCTATTATATAATTAACAGGTAGTCAATAGATGATGTTGGCTTCAATTTCTATACCTGATGTTCAAGTTACTCTATATCAAGGAGACATTGACAACGCTTGCGACTGCCCAGTAGTTTTTGCGTGAAAACTGGACAACAGACAGACCGACAAATATTTCAAATAGATTATAGCATATATGTTATCGAGGACTAATAACTAAATGACAACAAAAAGCATCAAAATCCATCCAGTAGTTTTTGCGTTAAAGCGGCACAAGAGACAGACAAAAATTTCTAAATGTTTTGTCTTGATGTTGATGTCTTGTGTTACTTATTTGAAGACCCTTGGAGGTATATTTTTAATTTTTTTTCAATGTACAGAATTGAAGTCTTTAAAGTTTTATTATTTGTATAGATGTATAGATATAGATAGATAGATATATAGATAATAAACTGGCTTTCATTAGCACGAGGGAAATACAAAGACATCCTTACTTGTACAATTTATATTTTGATTCGCACTTTTTAAGCTGAATGTTAGTGTTGTATACATTTACATAACTGAGGCAACATGACAGACTTACCCACAATTGCAATATTCGGAACATTATATCTTATTATACTTGTCTATACTACTATTGCGATATAATTTAAATGAATATCGATCATGACCGTAGTATCTGGGGATATTTTCGATTTTCGCTAATTTGAAGTAGTCGAGCAAGCTATAAAATGGAGGCTTCATGCGAACTTTTTCACTTCTATCCATTTCTTTTCCCGTAAATTGATTGTACGACCAATGTTTAAGAGTCTTAAACACGCGACGGTGCTCGGTACAAACTTTATGTTGCGTAGCGTCTGTTCCTACGTCTTTTAAGACCACTTTGTGATTGGGGTTCGTACCACTATCTGATTGTAACAATTGCTGAACACTTGTTGTTTTATTTGCTGCACGGCTATGGTCAACACAACACTGAATTTTAACATTTCGGCACTGTGGTTTTCCCGTTTCTACTTGGACGTATTTTGATAGTGACTCTTTCTTATCATCAATGTTTTTACTGCAAGACGGTGCAGCCTCGTCTTCAGGTTTACTTGTGACGTAGTTTATTGTGTTGACTACTGTACGAATATGAAAATTGTCTGTTTGAGATTGAATTCCAGGCACGTATTTTTCAGTCTCATTGTCTGTTTCATTTTCTGTTACTGTGTGAAAAATATGCCGCCGTACAAGGCTAATTAGGTCGCTTGATGGATCATTGACGTGTTGAGCAATTCCCCAAAGGAATTCTGCCATATATGCCTAAATAAAAATATTTTCTTACGGTTCTTCAAACATAAAATGTGACATATCAACTAAGTGACATTTAATTTGTTACGTCTAGAATGATTTTTTAAAATAAAAGTGCTTAAAATAAAATTAATTCAGGTGGAAAAGAATTATGTGATTATACAATTATTTTTCGGTGCAATGCATAAAGCGATATCTCATTATCTATGAATATCACACAACAATATAAAAAGCACAATGTGTGAACTATTAGAATTTATTTGGTGTATGCCCTAAAATTTATACTGTACTACATGGTATACAAGAAACGGGATGTTTAAAAATATTTTGCAATACCTATAAAAAACTTTATGGGGCATTCATAATAGAACATTAAAATATCAAATTGTAATTTTACACAAATATTTTATTTTGAACGTTAAAACGAGCGGATAAAGATACAATGCTCATAAAATTTTATGATGTCCGACGTTAACGTGTTTGAAATAAACTGAAAGTAGTTGTTACAATAATCATTTTTTTAAATTTCTTGGTTATTTTTCAGGTCAGATTTTAGGTTTATTTTAGCCACAGATTATGGATTCAACATTTGTCAATATTTAATTAGGTCACTGTTTCAAATATTTAGTCGATTGCAGGTATAATAATCTTATATTTTGTAAATGCAAGAAACCTTCGCAAATGTCCGGAATATATTGCTGGTCAGTTTGATCTATGACCATTTGAGAAAAAGTATGTAAGTATATCATATTTTTATAAAATATGAATGATGCATACATCATTCATAGATCATTCCTAGAAGGTACCATAATCCCGCGATAACCTTTATGTATCCTTTGAGTCTGGGCCATCGAATAAATTTGTATTCAGACATTTTTATCTCGGACGGTTTGGGTTAGCGCCGTATATTTTTTGTTCGAAGAAAAGGCTAATCATAAGAACTTGATTGTAACATTGTATATCTGCAGTTCCTAAGTGTCTGAAGGCCTTTATATAACGGTTTTTATGGTACTTTCCGACGAGTTCAATGACTACTATGTGTTTTTTTTTTGTCACATTGTAGTAGCAAACGAGCATGCAGGCCTGATGGTAAGTGGTTACTGCCGCCCATGGATATCTATAACTTCATATAGAACAGGGGTCCTATCTGAAGTCGATCAAAGATGCGTTGCTACTCCCGATGAGTGAGATGATCGCCTCATGTATAAGTGAGCCGGCAACCACACCCTTATAACGAAACGCAAGAACTGCTACGCGCTAGAAATACATGGTTCTACCATCTGATAAATGTGTTGTCTTATGTGCTTCTAAGCATCCGTAGCACACAAAATGATCTGCGATCATGTTGAATAGTAAGTTCTTCATGAAGTGCGAGAAGAAAATTTTATTTTATGTATTTATGTGTTCATGTGAAAATAAATGTAGAAATAAAGATTTATTTCTTTTTTATACTAAAACTTAATGATAATTCATGCTACCTAATGGAAAGTCGACTCTTTTGTCTATGCAAGACCAGAGTAGTCAACAATGCATCGTCGACTTTAAGGAGATACTTTTTTGTAGAGCCCGTTATTATAGCGATACCTCAGGAGGACGTTAATTCCACATGTTGCACGTCCATGGCAAAACGATCGTGGAGGACCGCCACTGGTCCAGTTGGAGCGAATAGAACTTCATCCGAGGAACTTCTTTATGGCGAGTCGTGTGTGTGGTGGAGAAAAGGCGACGGTTACGAGGAAACTTCCATTAATATTATTATTATTACATTGAACGTGCCAGACGTACGAGCTATAGCAAAATCTTATTTTAACCGACTTTCAAAAGGAAAGAGGTTATCTTTTCGAAATATATAGGATACATAAGAGTATTTATATTTTATTTATATTTGACGATCATTTCGTAATGTCGCAAGGGGCGGACATGATTCAAACGGCATTGTATACGGCTAGTCTTAAAGGAGGTTCCATTTTATAGAAATTGTAGAATTACTAGTAATTTTCCCGGAAAATCTTAAAAAACACGATATTTTATAATTTTGAACAACTTGGGTGTTCCTAGACCGATTTTATTTTCGTTCTTTTTTTATACAGTATTTTTAGAAGCACTAATTATGACATGTCTATGTCGTGGTGTTTCGAAAGCTATAAATACGTTAAGATGTACCGTCCATTGCACTATTTACAAAATAGAAAGGTACTTTAGGTAAATCCAAACGCCTCCTATTACAAGCGTTTAGCGGATGATTAATATCAGTGTTTTGGCTGCTTCGAGATAGAGATGACTAGCAGAGAGCTTTGTAACTGATGTGATTCATTACCATTTCTGAAGGTTTCCTTCCTACCTCGATAGGAATTTCCATGAGATCAGTTACCGCTTTTTAATTTATACGCTGATTTCTCATGTGTAATAAATGTATACTCGTACTATTTGTACAAAATCATGCCTTGAACGTTTTTTGCAACATGTGAAAAACAAAAGTAATCGTTAGCAACTATCTATTATTTATATTTAATACTTGCTGAGCCCCGCGGTGATACCCGCATTTAATAAATGTAACTTGACATAGTTACACATAGCCGAAATTTTAGACCTTATACAATTTTAACATTATTCAATTGGTTCAGAGAGTACTGATAGCAACTGACATTAGCGGCAATGACGGTGGCTAAGTGCGCGTAGAACGCGCGCGGTTTCTTAGGTTTTAATATTCTGTGCGGAACCCTTATTACATTTTAAAAAATAGAATTTTATATTCTCGTTGGACAAGACTACGACCAAAATAGTAAAAGAGAAATTATACTTGCTTTTATCTTAGGTTAAAAAAATAATAATTATAATATCTTATTGCGTAATAAAACGATATATTCAAAATTAATCTTGGTGTTATATCATTGTTACAGTAAATTAAAAATGTGATTGTCTATTTTTATATCTGTGAGAATAACTTACTTGGTACCTGTCAGTCGCAATATGGCAATGAATTACAATTTAAAAATGGAAAGCGATCACACATCATAAACAACTGTATTACAATAATAATCAACACCGAAACAGATAAAATATGCCTACAATAAAGTCGGGTCAAACACGAAGGGCCATAAACAAACGGGAAACGAGACAAAGTCACATAATTCACTATGAATTGTGTTCATTAAGC
The DNA here is from genome assembly GCA_018251515.1 of Cecropterus confusis. Lineage (NCBI taxonomy): Eukaryota > Metazoa > Arthropoda > Insecta > Lepidoptera > Hesperiidae > Cecropterus > Cecropterus confusis. The sequence goes on from DWTU01002797.1 coordinate 6,166, forward strand.
ACGCGAACGAGTCGCGAACAGTCATCGATTCGAATCGATACTCGATTCATATTTCGATTATCAAAGCGCGACACTAATCGGATGATGTCACTGCCGGTGGGCGGGAGGCCGTTTGAAATTAGAATCGAATTGCTCGAATTGTGTTTGTTTTATTATTATTTTAGCGCCGATATGATCTATGTACGAGTGTGAGATATTGAAACTGATTTCTTCTAGTCTTCTATTAGATTTTTCTTCTTTCTTCTTTTAGTAAAAAACGATATTCTATCCTCAATTTGTATGTATATGTTGCTACTAACACTATTTCTGCCTAATAACAGAAATGTTAAGCGCTGTTGTGTTCTGGTCTGAAGGGTGTGGTGACGAAGAGACTTATCCGCATTGCAACTTAGCAACGCATCTGTAGCCAGCGTCAGGTAAGACAAACCTTATTTCAGGTTGAGTTCCGATGTTCATGTGGCAACTTACTATCAGCTTGACTATGCTCGTTTGCTATAAATATAATAAAAAAATAAACAAACGGTCAAATAGTGTGTAACTTAACTGCAATAGTGTACTTATATGAGGTGAAAACCATTATCGAGTTGCAAAATTGTCACTCGCACAAGTGATCTTTACGGGACAATCACGACTAAGTCATGGGAATCGTTCCGTTACATTCAACTGACATTTACTGACGCATGTCGTTTCAGTATGACCTGTAACATAAGAGTGCCTTTCGCGCAAATCGAGGGTCATTGTGAGTTGAACGTCAATTTTATCACAAATTCTTAACCAAAATTCCAAAGTTGTGGCTTTTTACTTATGTTTAAGAGGATAAAGTTGCATATCGTTTATATGGAAGGCCGTCGTGAGTTGATCAAGTTTGACATATCTATCCCCTAGTTTCCATGTCTATTTTGTTCGTGATCGCTCCAGGCTACATAGCTTGAGAATCGTTTGAAGATTACGTACGTTAAGGTTGGGTTTTGGATCACGGCTCGAGAGTTTGGAACGTCTCAAAGATAGCAGGGCCGATAATTAGATGTCATATCAACTGCAACATCACCAGTACAAAGGGAACCTTTGTGATTCCACTCCGTGATGTCGGACACGAACCACACACCACATTGTATTCTGCCTTATAACAGCAATGTTAAGCGCTGTTGTGTTATGGAAGAGAGTCAGGGAGAAATACTAATCTGACGCGTTCCAACTTAGACCCCAAGGGTAACAACGCAAGTGCTGTTGTCGACCTTAGATAGTATTCTAACCTTACCTGAAGCTGATCACAGGTTCTCCAGATGCAGCAGTGCCCACTGACCATCAGATAGACCGCATGCTCATTTGCTCCTTACATATTCAAAAAACGTGTTTTAGACAGTAAACCTACCGGCTGGACTACATGTTCGTAGCCACTTCAATCTCATAAAAACACGCTTTCAGTTTTATTTACAAGATTGAAGTAGCAAACAAGCGTGCAGTCCATCTGATAGTAAGTGGCCCATGGATATCTGTAAGTAACTTCATGTACAAGGATTGTATCAGTCAATAACAAGCATTGCTACTCCGGTGGACTAAGTTGGTCGCCTCATATGAAAGTGATCTTGCAACCAGGTTCACCAGGTGGTAGAACCAGTGTAGTTCGACCAGGGAGGTACCACTACCACACATATTTCTAGCGTAAAGCAGTTGGCAGTTTTGTTGGAAGGGTGTGGTTGCCGGCTCACTTATATATGAGGCGATCATCTCAGTCTTCGGGAGTAGCAACGCATCTGTGATCGACTCCAGATAGAACCTCTGTTATATGAAATTGCTTACCTTTGATGTCCATGGGCGGCAGTAACCACTTTCTATCAGGCAGACTGCAGTCTGCCTGATAGAAAGTGGTTACGTGGTTACGTGGTACGTAAAGTGGTACGTCTGATACTTCAATGTAATAAAAAAAACCGCCTTCCACCGAAACGCAAAAACTGCTTCACGCTAGAAATAGGTGTGGCGGTGGTACCTCCCCGGCCGAACTACACTGTTTTTTCCACCTAGTGGTACGTCAAATTCGCATTCCTAATTTTTACTGTGCAACGAAATCTATACTTAATATTATAAAGCTGAAGAGTTTCTTTATTTGGTTATATTCGCTAATCTCAGGAACTACTGGTTTGAATTGTTTTTTTTTTGTGTTTAATCGCTACATTTGTTTTTTTCTTTATGTAGTAGCGGGTGAAACCGCGGGGTAGAGCTAGTCAAATATACTTAGGCACGGCATACGTGTACCATGACGTCAGCTTAGCTGTTTACGTGTCAAGTTATGCGATCGGCCGACGTGTTTATTATAAACGCCTTGTAATTTAAACTGAGTTCTTAGAAGGTCTTATAAGTATGACTATCGCAAGAATATAGAGGTTACGTCAAGAACTTTCAAAGTTAGTTACAATTTGTAACTCAAATATATACTTAATAGTTATTCTATTTGAAGGGTGTGGTAAGAGAGACGTATTTATCCGAGATGTTCCAACTTAGTCCTCAGGGGTAGCAACGCATCTGCGCCCAACCTCAGGTAAGACTCTGATCTTATCTGCGCTTGATTAGAGATATCAATGGACGGCAGTGACTACTTCCTATCAAGTGGACTGCCTGCTCGTGTGCTATTTCCAACGTATAAATAATATTAGCATTATCAGCTTAAGGGCCCAGTGGCGCCCAGTATTGGATATCTGTAGTGATGGATAGATATTATTCAATAGCAACAAGATTCCTCAGCTTCCTTCAAAGCGTTCGGATGAGCCCGTTATTTTTCATATGCCCTCTCATTTCATAAGCGGACGTGCCTCCATATATCACCGGCTGGTGTCTCGTTACGTACCGAATGTGTTATAGAAACCGTTTTGGTATATATTACGTTATTTAGGGCCGAATATAAAGTATAATTTACTTGTTTTATTATCTCGTAGTAGTTATATGAAAATGAAAGACGTTAAGCTCAATTTTTTTATATGTAATGGGTATTAATGGATGTGCGGTTTATAGGGTTCTTCCCTTGGATGGATTTTTTCTCACAGTTGATTGATAAGCCCTTTCAAAGCGGTAAAATGTGTGCCCCCTCCCCTCTAACTTTTAAACCAAGAGAGTGAAAAATCTCGATAAAACATATTATGTTGTAGATATTAAGGAAAACGTTCAACGAAAATTGGTTCGAACAAGATACGGTTGACAGTTTTTGAGATATAGCACTGTTTCAAAAACCGAATCACATAACTGTGTAATTCATACAAAACACTATGAAAAACAAGCTTAGTTGGTAGTTGGAAAACTGTTCAACTTTATTTAATGATAATACTACGGAACCCTTCGCATGTGTCTGACTCGCACTTGGCCGCATTTTTGTTCACTCAGTTAAAACATAAGCGACAAATTTTGTATATAGTAAAAGCTACGTATTTACGGGGGTCATGTTCCGCTCATATGCCGCGAATACAGAAATCGCGAATAAAATCCAGCAAGTACTCAAAGAAACCTGACTGAAATTTATAGCCGCGAATACAAGAAAATGGTCGTTTTTTACCTTGAATACTGAATACGCAAATGCGGAAACCGTGATTTTTTTGTGTAGGAGCTTTGACTATATATAAAAATGAATCATTTCCCTTGGTCACGGCATCGCATATGAACGGCTGGACCGATTTCGCTAATTATGATTTTTTTTTGCATTTGTTATTGTCAGGACAATGTTCTTATTGAAGGAAAATATAAGAATGTTGTTCGGATAGATAAGGAAATTAAGAAAACCTATCGATAATTTACAGTATAAAATATTGTAAAATATGGCGTTTGAAATAACTGTCAGTCTTATCAATTCGAATTTAAAATTCGAATTTAGGGGTTAACCCCTTCTACCCATTTTTCGCAGTAAAATACTTTTTACGCATATACATAGGCTACTCCCTATGTCCATTCCCAAGGTCCACTCTGTCTCTGTACCAAATTTTATTAAAATCGGTTCTGTGGTTTAGGCGGTAAATCGTAGCAGACAGACAGACAGAGTTACTTTCGCATTTATAATATTAGAAATGATTATAAATGCAAAAGTTTGTGAGGTTGAATGTTTGTTCCTCTTACATATCCATCGATCCGATTGGGCTGAAATTTAACACACGTGTGGTACGTGGTCCTAGGTTCAAACATAAACATAAAGAACACTATCGTGTCGTGTAAATGACCGGAGCGGGCGTAGCCGCAGGTAAAAACTAGTCTGAAATATGTTTCAATAAAACTACATTTTCAAACTACAAACCTGATACGACACATAAGGCAAGGTGACTGCGAGTTTCACATTACTCGAGCTCTGATACTCGCTGACGGCTCCCCACCCAGCGACAAACAGATCCAATGCAGCCGGTGCTGCTTCGGTGAAATCAGTCGATGGCAAGCATATCGGCCGGATGAAATCTGTGGACAGGTACATGTTGTTGTTTTGTAAAATTCACAATTTAGGGCGCACGGCAGTGGCCCCGCCACGTCAAGCAAAAAAGGGCACACATTAAATATTCTTTTCTCAAAGCCTTTTTCTTTTCTTGGACCGTCTGTTAATTCGTTGTGGATGAAACTGGAATCCTGAAGTTTTAGTGATCAGGAGGACGCATAAGAACTGAGTATATTTCCAAATTAAATATAATTTGAACTTAAACGGCACTAGAATTTTTATTTTTTTGTTGATCTGAGTAGCAAACGAGCATGCAGTCCACCTGATGGTAATTGGTAACTTCCGCCCATGGACACCTGTAAGAACTTCATATAGAACATGGGTCTTATTTGAAGTCGATCACAGATGCGTTGCTACTCCTGAGGACTAAGATTATCGCCTCAAGTATATCTGAGCCGGCAACCATAAAAAATAGAATCTAATTACAACAAAATATTT
>DWTU01002798.1:0-11062 GCA_018251515.1 Cecropterus confusis
ATAAGTGACCAATGTATATGTAAAGAAACTCAAAACCGAATAGTTATAATAATCACTATCATGGTAGACGTAACTGCAGCAGACGGATCTTCGGAAATAGGCTAGTTTATTTATATATCTCTGTTTTCTTGATACACTTTGTGGTAGGAAAATACATAGGAGTCCCCTAATTCGGATTTTTACCTAAAGTCACCATTACACGGTAAGACGCTACTGCTCATTTCTTGGATTTTGTCCCTTAATCGCTTCATACGACATCCACGGTAAGAGAGTGGTACTCATAAAAACCGATACCACACGGCACTAACCTATTAGTAAAGTTAAGCATTTTACAAAACCAACAACGTCAGTAACAACATAATCTCTACATGAGGTCGCCATCGTCTCAACTTAAGTAATCACCGTTACAACCATTAAAATTGAGACTTGACTATTCAAATACGTCGAATTAATCGGCTTACCTATCGACCTATCGCTAAATGCATATATTTTAACGTTATAAAACGCCATACTGTGGGAAATCCGGACTTTCTACGTTAGGAATTTTCAATACGCATGCTTTCAAAATTGATATCTATTCCACGTATACATAAAGCTGTTCCGTACATCTTGTTTACATGCGAAATGCATTCATAAAACAAGTCGGTAATCGAATGCCGGTTGTAAATCTTTTTGGACTTTAGTTACACGTGTGTAGAATAGAGTGCGCTGTTCACACGGTAATGTTTATCGAAAAATAAATCTTAAATATGTGAAGGGGATAACAGACATTTGTAAAGCCATTTTTGTATGAATCTAAAAAGTTGTTAGACAACCCGCGTGGCGGTCGCCATACCGGTCTGACACGCAGTGTGTTCCGGGTTCGATCCCCGGTCAGACAGACATCTGAATCATGAATTTAGATTTCTGTTCTGGGTCTGGGTGTTGGTGTACTCGTCTTTGTGTGTCCATGGTACCCATGACACGGGAGCAAATCCTACTGTGGGGCTATGAGTGTAGAAAGCGTAATTTTTGTGTGCAACTAAGGCTCTTTATAGTTTTGTTTCCTTGTCTTTTTGTCTTCAGTTACTGTCAAATTCAAATAATATATATATAGCCTTTATGTTGCGTCAGCCATTTTTATATATGGATATATAAATGTCATGATACCTCCTAGAAAAAAGTGTTATAAACTGATTCAACATGGAAGTCACTTATAATACAATATGTAAAATATATTATATGAAGAAGTCATAAAATGTAACATTATTCTCAGTATAATCCTTTAACGCAACGAAGACACTTGATCAAAGCTGGTTCACATAGTTGAATCTACACAGATTGGATAAGGATGAATAATATATACGCAATAACAGAGATATTATGGTTGATGTCATGGTAGACGGCCACATCGCATAATGGGTTTGCGGAGCTGTGTGCGGTGTGTTGTTACGGATAACACTATATATTATAGCTTGATGCATGATGGCGTCCTGAGAGCTAAATAAATAAATTAGGGCTGTACCACGGTGTATGTATCTTATTATCTTGATATAAAACTTATCACTACTTACTATGTTAAGCATATATTATATTATTCCTAGTACATTAGATTTGTTTACCTTTTATTTACTTTAAACCAGTTACTTATATAGGAGCAATATAATAATTAAGATGAATAAGGTAATAATACTCGCAAAATTTATTGATGTATTGTAGCGACCTCCCGCTACTCATCAACAGATGGAGCCACCGTATTCTGAATCACGCTATCGGAGTTTTCTCAACATCCTGCATATATCTCCCTCTGCCAAAGTATAATTATACTTTAATTTATAATAATTATTTCTCTTTATTACAGGTAAGTTCGAGAACGAAACATACACTAACAGAGGCGCAGAGGTAATAACAATAAGTACGTATGAACAACGCAAAATTCTAGGACATTCAAAATAGGTTATCAAGAGCCGGATCGCTCAACAAATAGAGCTCTTTGGCTTCCTGAAAGCTCCCAAATGCACAGTCATTGCACAGTAAAAGAGTGGATCGTGATTAATCTGCCCTGATCAGCCACAGCGTCCGCTGCAAAGGACGATTGAATTAGACTCCGCTGTTCGCGCGCGAAAATTAGCTCCCAATGAAACTTGTTAGCGAACCTCGTAATTGATTGAGACCGTTTAACATCTTAAATGCCATGTCAAATTGATAGTATGAATGAAGTATGAATACAGTAGTTACTACAATAATACAGTACAGTATAATAAATCTCAGGATACTGAGATTGCCTGCTTTTAATTAGAAATCCTCTGAAACTAATCAACATTGACTGCTTTTTAAAAAATTAAAAGTGATGAAAATCGAACTAAAAATACTAAAACTTGTGTATTTCTGCCAAAATCGTCCTGTGATTGGTTTAAAATCATTATAGCGCCAAATATGCTATCTACAATTTCTCTGCTTCCACTTAAAGCTTTTGTATAATATTGAAGGCCCACGTGGCAAGATACGCAATACGTTCCGGGTTCAATCCCCGGTGAGACAGATATCTAATTTTTTCTCCGGGTCTGGGTGTTTTTGTATTCATGTTTGTATGCGTCTATGGCACACAGGAGAATATCTTAGTGTACGGCTATGAATGAATAAAGCGATTATTTTCTTAAATAAATACGGCTATTAAATTGCAAGCAATGTTTATGCACGCTACTTCAATATATTCAAACAGGGTGTAAAATCAACTCTACCTGTAATTGAACAACTAACAGCAAACCAACGCTTAAGTCAACATAAACTCTTACAGTAACAGAATCGAACAACTCATTAGGCATTCCAATTACAATTTACATATCCGCGGTAGTGTGCCAACTTCCAACGGGGTCAATCCCACGGCGACAAGTGCGTGTCGAGGGCCCTTTAGTTTCAACTGTCGTTAATCTAACTGTCCCAGTACAAACTATGTGTACTGTACTAACAGAAATGTTATTCTTTGAGTTTTGTTTTAAACGGCGCGCGAGCGAAGAAGATTTCGGAGGCACCAACGCCACACCGGTCTAATAGCATGAGTGTTAAGTGCCGTGTTTTAGTTCGAAGGGTGTGGCAATAGGAGTGCCTCATATTCATCCGAGGCGTTCAAGCTTAGTCCTGAGTCGTAGCAACTAATCAGCATTGAAACAGCGTGGTAGAGTATGCTTCGGGTTTTTTACAGTTTTAGTGAGAAATCCGGTCTCAACTGTGGACTGGACATTATTAAAAAACAATGCAACAAACAGCTTACAAATGTTCACGTCGCTAATGCCTTTAACAGGACCGACAAAGCAACGCATTAGCTATTCCAATTATCATTTGCATACGAGAATCCGAGGTAGTGTGCCCATTACGAACGGGGCCAGTCCGGCTAGTGCGTGTCGAAGGGCCTTTAGTTGCGCCTGTCGTAAATCTGTCATATCATGTCACACAAAAACAGGTTTAAATAGACCAAGCATAGTTAATAACTGATGCTCATATTTTAACTGTAATGACCTCTTCAGGGTGGTCACCATACCGGTGCGTTAAATATTATTAAAAGCTTATTTTAACTTAATGTTTGTTTGTAAGTATATTTAGGTCAAATCTTGCAAGCTAAATTTCACCCACTTTTCAGCATCCGATTGGGCTGAAATTTGGAATTAGTTGGGACACCTTTAGTTTCAATGACAATACAATTATATATATTCAGTATTGTTGTCAATCTAAAATGGTCGCCGCAACTAAATGGCGTACGACATATTTTTGTATAACCCTGGGTGGGATATACCAAAAAATGTATAACACACAAAAGCTTATCGCGAGCTTAAATCGCGACAAAGTATTGTATATGATAGAAAATTGTATAAATAAAAGGGTTTGATGACTACATTTTTTTACTTTTCAGTGCACTTACATAAAAACTTGTTTTTAAAAATATTTTTTCATATGAATTTATAAGAAATGATTATGATTTTAGTACTGTGTACGTGTGTGTGATGAGTGAAGAAACGACGTTAAACAGTGGAAAATATTAAAATTATATGAGACTATGCAGGTAACAAAAATGAGTATACTTATTATTATGTTTTTGTCTGTGATATGGTCTCCAGTATGAATTTGCGCAGGAAACAGGCTTAATTTTTTCCTCTATTAAAAGCCGTAAGTACTTAACCAAGTTAAAGATCATATGTGTAATTATTTTTACCGAAGCCAGAATCGAGAAATACGTTATGTAAAATTTGGAAAGCGGGACGTTCCATCCCTGATACCCAGGGGGTGCAGTAAATCTCGCTCGCCATCCTATTAAGATAATATCGGGCAATTCGCAAACATCCACCCATAACCGCAACCCATAACCGTCCCCGCCCATGTTAGGGATTTGAATCGCAGATTTTTGGGGGATTAATTAGAATTTCGTAACAATTCGCGCCGTGACGACGCCATAACGCAACCCGATAATCCTCGTGATATCCCCGAACATAATCGTTTGTTTTCATCTTTCAATAAAAATGATATCCAATTTTATTATATTGTTCAGTTGATGAAATTGTTTAGAAGTGGATACTATTATCTGCCGGACTAGATAGGTGGAAAACTATCTATCCATGGTCTATCATCCATGGTCCCCTCAACTGCTGGCCACGGACGTGACAACACATTAAGGTCATAGAGCGAGTACTCGTTCATCACCATTAAATAATACTGGCACTCTCGTATGAACCTTCTTGTTTGCGAAGTGATCTAGATTATTATTACGTTGCTCCAATGGACATTGGTCGAGAAAGGTACAAGTTACCGAGCAACCCTTTAACGTGCCCTTCAAAACACGGAAGCTTAAAATTTTGGTCATTAGTGTTCAGCGTTCCAACTCCTGACCGCACCCAAAGTCCGACATCGTAGATAAATTACAATTTATAAATGCTATGAGGTACGCGCTAAAATATCGTTTATTAGTTTTGTATTTTCTGTACCTTCATTAAAAATGTAACCATAATTGCTTGTTTTTAGTAAACACTTAAACTCTTTACAAAGTCATTTTTTTCTCATGTCATTGTCTTGCACACTTTTAAAGATTCCAATTTACACGTAATATGAAATAGAAGCAAAATATGTTTCGTCATTTACTTCCATAAATATTAAGATACTTAGCTTTACTCCCTGTAACGATTCTTGCTATAAGATATTCACGACGCAATATCCGTTATCTAGACCAGTTGCCCGACTGCCTCGAAACACTTCTGTGATTAACGCTTTAACGACGAAGCGACGTCATAGCTTTAGATGCGAGTTTTCTTGAGATTTTTCGGATTATACTCTTTCCTTGTTTCAAACAATAGTTAGCAGCAAGTTAAGCAAAATTCTACTATAATTCATATCCCATGTGGTATGTTCTCCGGCATGATTTGGCTCAGGAAAAAGATATAGATTATTTCCTCTATTATATATAGTTGCTGCATGCGTTTATATAAGGAGAGTTGTAAGGCGTCTGGAGGGAGAGGTTAAAAAAGGGTGATTAACGTAGTCGAGAAAGATTCGTCTGACATTTTTTGATGTTTATTTCGACAAATTTATTCCAATTTCCCCCTTCCCGCTTTGAGCAAGGGTGAGGAAAATCTACAGAGACCTGCCGACCTGCCGACCTGCCGACCTTTGCTTTCTTACACCGACCATTGTTTAAATTAACAAAATTCAATCGTTCAAACATCAATTCGTAAATGAACGACGTTAACCAGCCTGCGGAAAACGCTCCAAGTCAAATCTGCAGCAATAGGTTTAAAAATAAAAATAATTATCTTAGGTACATTTTCAACGAAACCCTTACATACTATATTTTAGAGTTAACTAACATTATTAAGGTAAAAAAATGTGTTGTTACTTTAATTAAGTTTACCTTTTACAATTCTAGTTCCTGTATAAAAATTTCAGTATGTCTTCGTTCGTTAAGGCGTTCTATCACGTTCGCTTGAGCACTACCGGAACGCTTCAATTGCGTTCCTTATACATGAGAAGACTGAAGACTGAAGCGATCAGAGCGAATGGCAAATAAACAAAATTAAAATTTAACGTTAATCAGAATTTCTTAACACTACTTAAGTACGAGCCTCGATTGAATCCAGATGCGAAAAGTTCGCAAGGTCATAGAATCAGCACTGTTCGACAGAGGTGGACAGCTGTGTGGTGTGGTGGAGGTTTATCGTTCCACCTGTTTCTAAGATGAAGCAGTTCATGCGTTTCGCTGAAAAGGTGTGGATGCCGGCTGCTCTAAAAATGAGGCCATCATTTTAGTCCTCAGCAATGGTAATGCATCTATAATTGGCTTCACATACAACAACTGTTAGCAGCAAGTTTAGCAAAATTCTACCATAATTCATATCCCATGTGATATGTTCTCTGATATGAAGTTAGTAAGTAAGTAATTAGGAAGTCCATCCCACTTGTAGAGAGTATTTTGTGGCCAGCAACGTTAAAGAGTTGAAGCCAATGATCCCTATTGGACGCTGGATTAAGATGGCTCAGGACAGGTCAAAGTGGCGCCGATTAGGGGCGGCCTATGTCCAGCAGTGGACTTTCAAAAGCTGATAGAGAGATAGAACAACTTTTCAATGTAGAGTTGGTTACAAATACCTATAGGCGGCAGTGATCACTTAACACGTTTGCTACTTAAACCTCATCAAAAAAGGTGAGAACATTTCCTATTATCATCGTTATCAATCCATTTGTCCCACTAGTCCACCACACTGACCATGTGATGATCGGTAGACTATACACATTGTTGTTAAAGTTTTACCTTCACCGTTTATTCAAATGGTGGTAATTTCTCGCACGTATATGAGACGTCTCTGCCTTTGATTGGAACCTCGTACCCTAGCGTGAGGTCACATTACATAGCTATCACTGCTTGTTATATTTCCTATACAACCCTCCATATTAATGGCCTTGCGAATTATCGTCAGTGAGGACGCAATACCATACTAGTGCCGACCAAGCTGAACTGGATCTTAGCACGCAGACATTAAATTCTAAGTCTAACATTAAGATGTCCTTGAGCTGTTTCGTATTCAAAACGCATGATGGTCTACGACATCAACGCAATAGTATTTATAGTTGCTCTGATAATGAGTTAGAGATTACTTTTCAGTGCAATAACGTTGGTTTCCTTACCAGATTTGGACTGGTGCGCTATAAGCTTATCTATTGTATACCGGAGCATACAGGATGTTGACTTTTATATCCTTCCATAATCGTTTAGAGATCCTTCTCTGCAAATTAGGGAGGTTTTGCCGATAGTTACCACGCCTGCTAAGCGTGTTGGTGACCGCAGTAAGTGCTGATGTTAGACAGAAAAGCGTAGCTCCCCATCTCCTGGTTTTTCTCCTGAATATTACCTGGAAGGGAGGGACTAATGCCGTTCAAGTCCGACACCACACGGCACATATTTTATATAGAAATTGTATATAAAGTATTCTGTATATACAATTTCTATATAAAAAAATGAGTTACATACAAGTAAAGTTGCAAATTGAAATTCTATTAAATTCTTACGAAACACAATTTAAAGATTTTTGCAAAAAGCAGAGTGAGAACATGTTGGCTTAATCGTGGTTTTAATGACTATCTCACTATAGTAGTCGAGGTAAAAAATACAAATTACAAATAAAAGTCAAGAAATAGTTATTATTTAAGAAGGTCTCATAATTTTTAAAATTTCTCATACAACGTCATTTTTTTTTAAAGTATACATTCATTTTTATCTGTGACCAATCGGTCTTCTAGGGAGGAGCGACAGCTGCCAACCAAACTATATATTACATTTATTTTTATGTCGTTGCAGTTACACTAAATTTTACATCTTTTTACTTCACAAAAATATAAATCAATGAAGGTAACATAAGAATACCAATGTCATTCAGTATATTTACAATGTTGAATAACTCGCCAGCTATACTAAGTGGCACTACCGTCGCCTACGGCAACGTAGACCGCCAATGTGTTTGAAAGCTCTTTTGTGCCCTTTTCAAGGGCCCAGTAACCCACAGACAAAGTATCTTTAAACTGTCACCTGACAAGAAAGTGTGTTTTGGAAGGGACTTATGCAACTACTTATGCCAGTAAAACCCACACAAATCAGACACAAAAACCAAATAGACTTAAAATGCAAAATAACTTTCTCGTTAAAAATTGTCAAATAGTCGCTTTCGGTTATAATGTGTCCAATTAAATGAAGCGCTTGTTCGAGCCAATCAGCGTGTAGTCCTTATCATAATGATTACGTATTAACGAGTCCATTTGTTACTTCGTCTGATCTAAACAATAGGCGTTGTTATTGGTTCATTTGGCCCCAAATCACGTGGAATGTACTAATCGTATAAGTGGCGGGTTCGCTTCGGAACGGCTGGTGACCACTAATTCCCAAACCGTAGCCACAAACCTCTATTATGAGCCCGATAAATAGACGGTTTGTTCCAATTTTAAAATAACGACTCGATGCCCGCCACGAATAAATTGACGCGCTTGTTCGATTCGAATTATATCGGTCATTCGAACACGGCGATCGTTACGAATGTTTTGATCGGACGTACCAAAACGTTCGACATCATCAGCTCGTTAAACGGGCTTGTTCTCCGATGTTTTAACGAATGCATTTTTTGTGTTCGATTAATTGAATTCACTGAACATTTTTGTACATTTACCTGCGCTTTTCAAAATTGTTTTATTATATCGTAATTTTTTTACTACCTAGGCCTAGGGCACTTTAAAATGATTGTTACAATATTTTTTCGGACCGGAATACAATCTTATCCGAAATACTCGGAAATCTTATCTTTATTTTATTATTATATTTAAACCGTAGTATTACTTACAGAATAATAATCCTATATCCATTTCATCTTTATCCATATCGGAGAGACCTGTCGCTACACTAAAAAAGATATCATATCCCTGAAGCAAACTTTAGCTTTATGACGCAGTAATTGAATTAACAGCGTCACTGGGTACCAAACTCCAGGCGAGTGCATGCATCCGCATACTTGGTGTTATCTGGGGCTGCACAGCTCCAATATCTGAGAGTCGGTTGAACGCTTATTCTTCATATGAGCTTCAAGGATTATTGGCCGTTATCGGAACTGGATAAATTACTCTATTACCCACGAACCCTTTCGGAGCTCCGAGGCACCTCACCGACTCTATTTCGCCTCTTGATGGAATTTCCACGCTTATAAGAAATTCTTTTTACAACGGCAAAGCCATTATTTCGCACGCTGGATTGACGTTATGCAAATAGGTAAATAAGTTTAGGGGAGTTTATAAGCGCTTCGTATGAACTATCTGTGTGTGGAGGAAATTTTATTACGGTATTTCCGCGTTATATCGTTTATTGTTGCGAGGGTTTAGCTACTGATATTTTTATGGGAACGACAAATGCAATACAGTTTTGATACGAAGAGGGAAACGTCACCCAATGTTAAAAATTTTGAATGAAAAAGAAATTTGGATATTACTAGAACTTTAAGTGAAATGCGAGCAGGAGAAATAGCTCGAATATAGGATGCGCTTTTAAAATTGTAAAAACTATATCTTACTTTCATGTACCATATGGACTTTAAATTAATTAAATATCAGAAATGTGAATTTTTATACAAAATTATACTTTTACTTAATAATAAATTGAGTCCTTAACCAAGCAGGCTCCTAATGTAAATTAGATTTTTATAGCAAAATGTACATTTTTCATAGCATCTGAACATCTTATTTTTGTGACCTTCAAACGTTCAAGTATAGTAAGTAAAGAATGATATCAAGCAGCATTATAATTATACTTATACCAATTACTTAAATGTTCCGGTTACATACCTCACTTTTAAAATTTAATATAATGAAATATACAAAACATTTTCGTCCGTAGTTTCGTATAAAGCAAACGATCTTACTTAACCCATGTCATTTGTAAGGCCGTATCATATTGTACCCAAATTTACGCAACTAATGCACCTAATTGGTTGCGGTCAAAAAATGTATCGCGCTAATTTTCGGGGCGGACTACACCCCAATTAATTATTTCCCAACTAAAAACCCTTTTAGCCCTCCCACGTAACGCAACGCCAAAATGGGAGCGGTCATCTATCTTTATAAGTGTTGGGCGAACATTAGGGGGTGAACAGACATACCTACTTTGTATAAACCAAATCATTTTGTGGAGCTGTCAATTATTTTCGAATCAAATTAAATTTTATATATTTATTGTTTATACTACGAACCCAAGAGCATATCGACTCATTCTAGATGTGATTATATATAGCAATGCATGCTTTCTCCCATATTTATCCGCTTCGGGGAATAAAACTGATTACATTTTTTATTATATCAAATAGGACTAATTTGGAGGTAAATGCACTCGCAGACACATCAACACATCTGTTTCCAATCAGCAGAATAATTAGAAAGATGTACTTTTAGCACAAGAAAATTATGTACTATGCAAAAAAGCAAGATCTATTTGAGACTTCAGACATTTTTACAGAGTTTAGACATTATTTCAGAGTTAAGACTTGTGGATATGTTTCCATAAACTACAGTAACCATTTAATATCAGCAAATACACTTAGCTAATGCTATAAGTATGTACCTTCATAACTTAAACTTATAATATATAATAATAACCTAAAATATATAATTAATAAATAACTTCATGACGCCCCTTGGTAACATTATCTCATAATCAGCACGTGTGTAAACCGCCTTACGCTCCAGCATTAGAGGTTGGAGCAACATTAGCGCAGTCCGTCATTAGTGTTAATCTACTTACGGAACCGCTACAGATCGCTAATAGCCGATACACGAGAAAAACTGATTCGCACCGCGTTCCTAAGCAGGAAAGTATTTTTTTTACCCCTTTCATCGTCTGAAGGGAATTGAGTGTTAGTTCTCTTACGATATTTCGCTTATTTAGTGAGCGTGCCGAAATTAACTCAATACATATATTTAGGAAGATTTAGGTAGATTTGAAGATGGTAGAACTCTTAATGGTTCGACTCCGGAAGCACCACCACCACACCTATTTCTGCCTAATAACAGCAGTGCT
>DWTU01002799.1:0-11060 GCA_018251515.1 Cecropterus confusis
AGAGGTAGCAACGCATCTGTGGCTAACCTTAGGTGAGACTTAGATCTTACCTAGGGTTGATTACATATGTCCACGGGCGGCAGTCGCCATTTACCATCAGGTGCGCTGCATGCTCGTTTGCTACTTCTATACGATAAAAAAAAAAAACCTCTGGGACTATTTACGTGAAATTTTGTATAGATGTAGCTTATGTACCTAGTCAACTTATAGCATTCTTTTGATTCGATATTTTGCACTATTTAAAGATGGAGACTATTTTAGTGACGTAACTAACTACACCCTTTAGTTTCATGGGTACTTCAGCAAGTTATCTATATACTACTGCTAGGTACCTTGTTCTTCCTCTTCACCATATTGTGGTGCAACGACGGCAATCTGTTGCTCTGTGCCGTCCTCTAGTTGTATGACCTCAAGGACCACATATTGTTGGTCACCAGTTTCACCCACTGTCACCACCTCGCCGCGCTTCAATTCACTGTCATCGCCTTCCTCGTCCAATTTCAAATCTCCATCTTCGTCTTCGCTGTCTTCCTCGTTTGAATCCAGCTACCGAAAAATGATAAGTTTTATTTAATCTATACATAGAGGTACAGTGTTGATTGTATGCGTTGTTCCATAGTCTGTTCAGTGTGTCCCTTATGATGAATACATTAGGATAAAGTCATACTACAAGCGTAACGCTCGTACTACCGATAGGACACAAATATGATTTTTATCATAGCACAGCGTCGACGTCTTACGTCTCATCTGGACATTTTATAAAATAGGCTGTATCGACAAAAGTTTCGTGCAAAATAGCGACAAATAGAACATTAACAAATAATAGCAATAATTACTTAAACAAACGGCACATGCACGTTATAGACAACATAATAAGACACTCCAAGAGGGTCTGTAACGTCTATGTGTATCTGGTCTATGAGAAATTACGAAGTTACAAGTCAAATTTGTGAAGTCGAATTGTGTTGTCGTAACATTGACCAAATGTTGAAAATGGACTCGTGGATGAAGAATACAGGCCATCTGCACAACTCAAAAGTCAAGAATTTATAATGTTTTGTATATTGATATGTGACTGATAAACAGAGTAACAGTTAAACAATTACGTATGTTGGCGTTGTTTACAAAAAACGTTATCCAATCAGTTTTAAAAATCTCGCTATTATGCTTTTAAACAAGTAAGGTAGGGTATATTTATCGCATTATGCAAAAGGTCAAAAGAGTCGCACATGTAACAACTTTGCGAGGCAAATATAAATACATTTCAGTTTCCATTATGTTTTTCCTATTACTGCCCATATGAAGTGTATTTTAAGAATGGTACAGATCTTTGTGGCTCATCCTGAGTCCAAAGCCCTGCATTCCTATGCCTGCCCTATAACAGGAGCGTAAAGCAGCTGTTTTCTATATAAGATACATGCACAGGACGGGTTCCAGTACTCAGTTAAAGTTCTTAATCTTCATGGATAGCAACACATTTACGATCAACCTGGAGTAGGATTCCAATCTTATTTAGTCTGATTACAATTGTCTACGGGCTACGATGTATTCTTACATTAGGCAAGCGTACAACTTGCTTGCTAATTCAATAATATCGAGATTTAATCGCTATATAATAAGTGGTTAAAACGGCAAATTATTCATCTGTATTCCATTAGAACAAATTGTAGCAAATGCAAATGAAACAAACTATATTAAAATAAAATGAATGAAAAAGGGCTTACACATACAGTTCTATCTATGAAAGTCATAGTTGATATTTGATACTTAAACTCTTCTCATCAATGTTATAAAAATGTAATTAATAAAATATTATGAAATATTATTGTAGTTGATGTTTCTGCAAATGTTATTCAAGTTTTAAAAAACAAGCAATGTTTGTTTGTTCGTTTGTAGTTTGTATTCTTAGAAACCCTTTTCATTTAATACCCATATCAGGGAGGGAGCGTAAAAAATATTTTTTGCATAATCTTGGGATGGCGGCAATATTTATTGATTTAGAATCAATTGCGTATGAAAAATTTGAGCCCAATGGGTCATGGGAAGTGGTTAATATCTTCCTTGGACGATTTAAAAACATAAATACAAACTTAAAGTAAAATAAAATCCTGTAAAAAACTCACGTGTATCAAAAGTATTCGCGATTACAATCTTACAACTAGCACGGGTTGATTTGCATGACAATTGTGCTTTGCATAATTTCTAAATTAAGGCTTACTTTCGCAGTTACATTTATAACGCTTAGCAAAGCTTATAACTTGCTGTTTTTCACAACTTGATAGTATGGAACTAACACGAACTGATTCAGCTCCGCTTGTAACAGGCATTGACTACTAAGTATGAGGTCTCATCACAATACTTTTTACTTTAGTAGACAATTAAACCAACTGCTGAATTCAGTTCAAAAAGTTAAAGAATTAATTGTGCTTCTTATTACTTAATGATCTTTGGGGTATTTCAAATAAGAAGCTAAGCTTACAAACATAACTGGGTGACTATTATCTCGAAATGAAGCTGGCATTTTAAATCAACTAATATTAGAAGCCTATCAATTTAGTCACAGAATTTTCTAAACGCATGGCACAGTAATATTACACATTTTCCTTTGGTAAACTAATTCGCAGAAAAGATACTAGAACATTGTATATGAGATAACTATAATAAATTGTCCTTATGGTTATTCCATTGAAAAATTGAATTTTTGTACTATGACAATACTAATTATATGATGATGATCAGAGAAAGAAAGAGATCATGAATGTGAGTATCAAATTAACGAAATGCAGGTGCATTCAGTGCCTATACTCCAGTCGCAACCATTCGCTCTAGCATGGATAGAGTACATGTCATAAAGAATTGTAGATATTTTCGCTTGCTGCTGTTTAACTTTATAAGGAACAACCTAAACATTAATAACTAAACATTATCATAAACACTGAATGCAACCTCTGTATCAAACAATATAAAGTAGCCAATTTAAAAAGGATCAATATAAAAAGCAAAAATTAAAACAAAACAAAACTGAAGTTAATAATATGAACATAAAATGTTCATTGTGAACACAATATTGAAGAATAAACATATCTTAAACTATAAGCAGCACTCATACAATATTTTTATAAATGGTTCTGAATTGATTTAAATAATTAAGGCCGCTCACTATATATCTGGAAGTAAATTTTCACATACCTTCGCTAGATCTTCGGTTTTGTCTGGCACGATCAACTTCTGTCTGCCAAGCTTGAGAGCCAATGATCGCTCATGATGACCAGACTCAGGGTCGTGCACGGCAAGGTGCCGAATAAGATTTCCCTTGTGTGCGAAAGTACGTTTGCACTCGTGACATGTGTGAGTCTTCTCCTTAGGCGGTTTTGGCACATAGTCAGGATTGTGATACAGATTCTGATGGCGACGGAGCAATTGTATTTGCCTATATACATTAAAATTGATTAATCATTCAATTAAAACATTATAGTAAGCAAAGATTTATGTAATATTTATGTATATATGAAATCTGTATACATTATGTTACTTATATTAATATGAATTTGGCTCTGTACCTGAACGATTGATCGCACTGATCGCAAGAAAATGGTTTCTCTCCAGTATGTTTCAGCATGTGCGATTTAAGATGACGGAACGTCGTCGATGCATAAGGACATACCTCGCATTTGAAACATTTTTCACCTTCATGGGTCTGTACAGAAGTAATAATATATAATCATAAGTAAAATCAAAATTAATTATATTTATAACAGAACGTAGGGTTATCTTACCTTATTATGCACCTTACAGGAATACCGATCAGGGAATGTTTTCCCACAACGTTTGCATTTGAGAGGCTTTTCAGAAGTATGCAGTTTCTGAACATGAATGCGCAAATCGGTTTTACGGCCACATTTTGCGGGACACAGTTCGCAAGAATACACCGGCTTCTCAGAAACTGAAAATTACAAAACATCAGTAACCATTGACCATAAAATTAGTTGGACTTCTTAAATAACAAGCTTTAGACAACTGTATCTATCTATCTATATAATAAGTACATAATTATGACAGATTGATAAAAAAGTGTGGCCAAACCTGTCTTAAGAATGAGTTAGTACTTAATATAACTCATGGTTATGATGGCCATATAATGTAGCAAATGTTAAAAAAATGTATGAACGTTTTTTACATAAACGCTACCTTGAAATAAACTTATACCAAGAATTAACAAACAGTCATACGTAAAATCTATGTAATCTAATCCAGTAATATCCTAGCATCCTATCGACCTTTTTCG
Source organism: Cecropterus confusis (assembly GCA_018251515.1). Lineage (NCBI taxonomy): Eukaryota > Metazoa > Arthropoda > Insecta > Lepidoptera > Hesperiidae > Cecropterus > Cecropterus confusis. The sequence continues at coordinate 4,286 of DWTU01002799.1, forward strand.
TTTTATTTCATACTATTTATTACCATATTGCATAACTTGTGTTAAATGTAGGGTATAAAATAAAATCTGAATACTCAGTTTACATCGCTTATCACACACATATCAATAATTATAGCAATGTACGACATACCATTATGTATAAGTTTATGCGCCTTGAGAGAGTTGGATTGCGTGAAGCACATGTTGCAGTGATCACACTTGTATGGCTTTTCACCGGTGTGCGTGCGCAGATGACGTTTCAGCTTGAACGTGTCCGGCGACGCGTACGTACAATGCGGGCACTGTTGAAAACGGGTGGTTTTAATATTGCTCTCTATTCACATATTTGTCCATTTTCTATCTCAAATTTGTAAAAGGTAGTGCATATTTGCGAAACGATTAATGGCTATTCAGTCATTATCGTATAGTTACTCAACAGTTGAATAAAATACCTATTATATAACTTTGTACTTAATTTTAAAATGAAGTGCTCAGTGACAACTATGAATGTATTTTTTGTAAATCGTTTTAAGGTACGTCTTATTAAGTAACAATGGCTCAAAAAGAGCCTCCAAATCTACCCATGTGGCTGTAATAATTGTGATGTTGGTTCAACAGCGGTTTACTAACAAAAAGTTTTTATATACTAGCTGAAGTACGCGCTTCGCTACGTTATATAAAATTAAGGGGTTAACTCGCTAACCATTGGACGTACATGAAAAGTGATACGGGCCTTCCGGATAGAAAATTATTAAAATATCGAATAAAAAATAGCCTATAGACGGACGGGTTAAATAAGCTAAATCCATGCGCAATTCTTTTCATGTAAATCAATTTTATGTAAATCGGTCCAAAGGTTCTTGCGTGGTAACAGACACACACAATCTCATTTTTATATATAAGTACAGATTGTGTGGTAGGTAAATAAAAATGGATTGTATAATCAATTTCAAAAAGGTTGCAATCTAATTTGTTCAGCGATTTACCTAAATTCCTATTTGATTTATATTGGATAAGGCTCCAGGGAGAAAGTATTATCAACTGATAGTGGTCCAAAACCTAGAGTCTAAATTTCAAATTGAATGTTAAAAAAAAGACGCATTCTACACTCGTAGCCCCACACTAGGATTTGCTCCTATGTCGTGGGTGCCATGGACACATAAAGACGAATACACAAACACCCAGACCACGAACAGAATCTAAACTCATCATTCAGATGTCTGGTCTGGCCGGGAATCGAACTCGGAACCCACTGCGTGTCAAACCGGTATGGTAACTGCTCCGCCAAAACAATTAGTAGTAGCAACACAATGTATATACAAGTATACAATGAAGTATTTTTTGTGAGAATTGTTTCAAATAATTAATTGAGTGACCAGATGCCCTAATACGAAGACATTAGGGCGTAGTATTTTATTTATTTTACTTTTTACTAATATTACAAAGAGGTAAAGTTTGTAAGGAAGTAATCTCTGGACCAACTGGACCGATTTTATTTTTTTTTACCAATAGAAATATACATTATTCCCGAATAACATAGGCTTTTTTTAACAAAAGATTTTTATGGTAGTCGAATTTGCAAAGTTAGTCGGAGAAAAGTCGAAAAAAAATCGTTTCTTCCGAACGAAGTATTGAACATTTAAAATCAGAATCATTAAAATAATTATTTAATCATAATCATTTCTTATGAATTCTTCAGATGAAACTCGATAACATTGTTACACCAAGACTTTACATAATAGAGCATAAATGTTTCGTCAAATAGACACATAATTATGGTAGTCGGGTAACAAATCCTAACACTTTAAAGTACTAAGACACACCAAATTTTTAATGCCCGAAAAAGTGGGCACGGGTTGCTAGTAGTATTTATAATTATTGCATTGATAAACATTGCGATAATGCATAGACACTGTACGACAACAGTCGTTCGCTTACTATCTAAGTGACGTCACATTAGAATTAATGGCGTTTTCAATAATCAAATAATAGACTAATAGTTATTTTAAAAATTGAGTTGTAAAGTGTTCATTGAATTATTATAAATAGAAGTAAACATTTTTCCTTTTTTACAAAACGTATCACAAATATTTCTTCTGCGTTTTATATCATAAAGATGTGTATATAGATTCTTTTCTAATGTAATACTAAATACCCTATTAGTAGCAATAACGGGTAAATGAACGAGTACATGGTTATAACTCTATGTTACCTGATATGGACGCTCTCCAGTGTGACATCGCACGTGTCGTCGTAGCTTTGACAGCTCGACTGAGGCGTAGTCGCACTCACCACACTTGTGGGGTTTCTCGTGCGTGTGTTTGTAACGTACGTGTCTCACCAGTTCACCTAAAACAATTGCTTTCATTTCAATGATACTCCCCATAATCAAAAAAAATGTTTTTACAACCAACTAAGCCCTATTAAAACTCATTTGTTGTGTAAACTCATGTGTTTGTAGTTTACAAATATTAGAGGACAATCATAATGGTCTTAAGTGATTACAGACATTAGGAGGTCTCTGTTCTATCTAAAACATCTTTAGTATGACTACTTACCTGAAGTGGTGAATGGGCTGTTGCAATACTTGCAGATGTATGGTTTGACACCATTGTGCATATTCACATGGTTTTGCAACGAGGCTATAGTTTTGAAGCCTCGCTCACACACACTGCACTTGTGCGGCCTCTCCTCCGAATGAGATTTCATGTGTCGAAGGAGGAGGTACCTGCAATATAAAATAAATGAATAATTATGAAAATTAAGGAACATAGTATATGTTTATGTCAATTTAATATCACATTACAAATTCGTTATCATTTAATATAATAATTTAACTTCCTTACTCATAACTATTTGGAACTATAAGAGGATAGGGACACCTTTATTTATGACAGGATATACAATATTTTATCACTCCATATTTGAACTGATTAAACCGTACATTCACTATTCTGTTTCTGTACACGATGTGTCACTTTTTTAACATCACAGATAATAAAATAAAAAATGTAAAATAAATTTTCTGTATAACAATACTAGCTGACCCGGCGAACTTCGTTGCGCCAAATTAAATAATGTGTAAAACTTCGATAACTAAAAATACACATTATTTTGACCTATCTCGTAAGGTTTCGTTAGCGTTTGCAATGAAGGCGCAAGAAAATGTGTTTATTTACGACATCACATAGATCCTTTAAAATTATCAGGGTCTAACTACTATATAATAGACTGGTAGTCAATAGATTGCGCTGGCTTTAATTTCTATACCTGATATTCAAGTTACTCTATGGCAAGGGGACAATGACAAAACAATGATTGCGACTGTCCAGTAATTTTGCGTGAAAGCCGGACAACAGACAGACAAAAATTTCAAAATACATTATAGCCTATACGTTGCCGAGGGTTAATAGCTTTATAAAAAAAAAGTTTCATCTTAATCCGTCCAGTGGTTTTTGAGTTAATGCCGCACAAAAGACAGACAGACAGGAACTTCAAAAATTTTTTTTGGTTTGTGTTACTTGTATGACTTCATAGCCCTAGGGTTATTTTTTAAAGTTTTTATTCAATGTACAGAATTGAACAACAGTTTTATTATATGTTTAGATAGATCTTACCTTCTATGACTTGTATACGTGCAGAAGTTACAGGCAAATTTGGAGCGCATGTACTTTCCATTGTGTTTCACTGTTTCATGACTGTTGCTCTAAATAAAACAAAAAATCTTAACATTAGAATATATTGTAATAAGTGATCTAAATTATTTTCAATTTGATAATTGAAAATAGATTTATTGTAAATTACACATGTGACAGATTTTATCATTAAACTAATCCCACTATTCACTAATAAGAAGAGGTTTCTTTGCAGAATAAAAACATATCACTCAATAGGCCTCGTACATTGAGTGAACACTAATTAGCAGACTTCATAGGCTTTTGAATTTTTATAGTGAACTCTCAAACATGCAAGTTACTTTTTTAGATTTTCCCTGTCAACAATTGATTATTTTTAATTCACACTCAGCACAATCAATATTTTTAATTTAACATTATGTTAAAGAATATAAACTTGTATGCCGAATTTCATTCCCAAGACTGCAGTAAAAATAAAAATCTATATGTATATACTATCTCTGTAATTTATTCACCATATTGACAAAACATTGACAAGACATAAAGACAAAATCAAAATAATAAAGACAAAATCTAAAGCAGGTATTATTACCTGCTTTAGATTAAAAAATACCATTAACAATAAAATATATTGGACATCTTAGGATTTGCAACAACTTTGTACTTGATTACTCAGATTTTTCACAGATTTTATTACCATTGATATCACTTAGTGCCATGTGCACCAAAAAGTTATCTACTTATTCCACAGCAGATTAAAAATACTGTATATTTCCCTGCAGCATTGCAATTTTACAACAGGTTTACACTAAAAACTGTTTTTGACGACCTACGTGGTGGAGCGTTCACCATACCGGTCTGCCGCGCAGTGGGTCCCGGGTTCGATCCCCGGCCAGACAGACATCTGACTGATGAGTTTAGATTTCAAATCTGGGTCTGGGTGTTTGTGTATTTGTCTTTGTGTGTCCATGGTACTCACTATACAGGAGAAAATCCTACTGTGGGGCTATGAGTGTAGAAAGAGTTTACGTTTACTAAAAACAATTTATATATTTCACCTTTTTAGATTTGCGTCGCGGCTCTTCTTGGCCCTCAGTGGCGGCTACTTTGCCTTCCTCTTCATCATTAAATGTATACACATCATTTCCTTTCTCCTGCTGATAGTTTAAATATTCATTATAAAATATATAAGTTCACATTGAATAATGATACTTATAACAATTATGAGAATTGAGATGAATGTTTGTATGAAGATATATTGAGCTAAAATCAAAACACTTTATTTCGTACGATAAGTTCTTACTAAACTATCCAACTGCATCTTCTGAAGTTAAATAGGGGAGGTTAGTATGAAATTCCAAAGAATACTTAATTACATTTAGTATATTCTAACATATAATTCAAAATATTAGCGATCAAAATGGGTGAACAAAAACATGTGTAGTTGGATCACAATAATTATATATTAAACTTGTATTCCATATTTATAAAACTACAGGAGTACATAATTTACTAAAAGTTGCAATGGGTACATGAATGACAAATAGTCCACTTTCTAACAATCTAATTATTACAGTAGTGGCACAGAAAACTATAAATATAAATAATATGAAGCAAAAAAAAATAGGAGGCTTGGAACTATTACCAAATTCATAATATTTAATCATTTCACCACATTCGATCTTCTCGACAATTAGAGAGAAAACCAAGAAGTTGTTAGATACTAGGTAAATTTTATAATATGTAAAGAACCTCTGAAACTTATAGACCTCCTATATTATTTAAAGTCCATAAATAAGAACTAAATAAACAGGTTAAATTGAATAAAGGGGTTAGTATAATAAATGATATGAGAAATTAGTACTGAATAAATAATTACCTGATCTACCTTTATATCAATATTAACAACGGGCTTTGTTTCCTCTTGCACTACGAGGACGTAGCTTACTTCGCCGGCACCCGTTTCAGAGGGTACCAAAGTGACTGTTTGGTAACCCTCTCCATCAACTAGCATTTGAGTGTCATTTTGTCCCATTGCCTAAAACAACCCAGAGTTTGGTTATAAACTTAAAATATCATTGAACAGTTGTATTTAAATAATTTTAGAATGTTGTTATATTTTTAAGTTTCTTACCTCAGTATTTTCAGCATCAGCTAGGGATATAACATTTTGGGTGTCCCCAGCTGGTTGGTAATAGTAACGTCCTTCATCATCAACAAAGTATGTGACACCTCCTGAATCTGATTCGTCATCCGCAATAGCATTCACTGGAAATTTCAGAACATGTTACATTTGTCTCAAACAGTTACTTATATCAATCAAATGAATAATATATGTATATAATAAACCTATTGGTATATTGTCCATGGTATTGTAATAAAAATTGGTTTTTAACACAATTCTAGCTTTTCAACTCTCCAGTCTGAGGTGGAGTGAAGGAATGAAGGGTACATGTAAGCCAAGTCTTATTTATCCCACAAATTTAGAATAGACGTAAATAATGAATAATTCATGGAGAGGTGACACACCTGCTCAAGGTTGCATTATATACATGCAAAACAATACCCAGAACTGGGTGCAGGTTTGACTCTATCACACGTGTCTGACCTAAATACTTATCAGATCATACCTGTATAGAAAATAAGGAAAATGAAACGCAACTGAATATATCAGTCTATTACCATAATGGTTACTATGTCGGCCAACCAATTGGTATTCATAAAAAAAACTTGCCTTCCATGTTTGCTGCTTCTGGCTCTTCCACTGTGTTATTTCTGAAGGTATTTAGGTATGTTTGGATGACAGCCTTGTTTTTGTCTGGGGTTTTCTTCTTATCTGGAGCCATTTCTAAAGCAAAATTAAGAATAACTAAAGGCAGTCCTAAAACTACTTATTTGTAATTCAAATGTATTTTTATCTAATAGCAGCGGTGCAGATGGTGCCACTGTTTTGAATCTGTGGTAGGTAAGAAAGTGGAAAACAGATAGGGTCTACAAACAATCATCGCTGATCAGCTTTAAGTTCTATCCCACCAAAAATATTTCATGTAAAATGTTGTCAAGATTACCACATAAGGTTTGCCTTGTGAAAAAGATATCAGATCTCATGTAGAGCCAAGCTTCTGAATCTACATGGCCTAACTCTACCGACCCTAACTTCA
>DWTU01002800.1:0-11060 GCA_018251515.1 Cecropterus confusis
GGAAAAACTGTAATTTTATAATCACGATCTGGAAGTAATGTCTGCGAGATGCCATGTCACGCGGCGCACACTCGTGGTCGGCTCCTTACGGAACGGTTTTGAAATCCATATTTCATAAGACCTTACTAATATTTTTACCAAGCATTTCTTTATTTTTTCCGTGCAATTTTTACTTTATTTACTTTTAGTGATCATAGCGTGATCTTCTTAAAATAGCTTTTTTTAAATAAGTGTTTCGTAATCAACGCGGGTGAAACCGCGTGGCACAGTTAGTTGCTTATAAATACGTTATCAGTATTATTAGGATCATATGTAAATTTTAGATACCTAGCCACTTATCTGGCATTTAGTGACGGGTTTGGGTCAAGCATTAAATAAAGGCTGCAGGACAAGCCAGACCGCGCCCTGCTTGCCAATTTAGTAAGTAGGTACAAAATACCTCGCAAATAAAGACGTACTTACGTAGTAAGTAATGTTTACAATGTTAATTTTAACATTGGTCCATGGATAAAAATCCACTTGCGATCATTATCAAAATTCTCACACAACAGAAATGCAAATTAAACGACTCATAGTTGCGTCCTTAGACAATAATTATGAAAACAGACTTGATTATACTTTAGGAGACATGGAACAATTAAAAGCTGCAGAGGCACTCGATGCAACATAAATTTATATTATCAATTTTGCATGATGTAAAGGAACTTCATAATAATTTTGGTGCCTATTAGCATAAGGAATATTCATACCTACATATAAAAAAATTATAAAACTATATATAATAATAATAATAATCCTATAAATAATTTAAATGCCTCGCGATCATTTCCTTCCCATAAATGACAATGTATAGCTTGGGAACTAGAACCAACATTGAACTCCACTCGGCAATTAGTTAATTAAGAATGTGTTTTTCCTTAGCAAAACTGTAGCTGTGCCTAATGTCTTAAGAATTTAGGTCGATTTTATATGAACGTGACCGCGTTATGCTCGTAGCAATATTGATAAATAAATAATCAGTGACCCGATCTAAGTGCAGTAACGAATCTATATGTAAGCAGTCTAACTAGTTTATTATTTAAGTCCATTCTCGTAGACAATGATAAGTATGACATTGGTTTGGTTGATATGTAGGTACATTTAATATATAAGTACAATCAAAATTAAGTGACATAAAAATAGGTAGGTAATTAAAAGATTGTGTTGCTTTAATGATAACAAAAAAGTATGATAATACATACAGGGAATGAATAGCAACTTTAGTAGCCATGTGTCAAAAGATTTTCTAAAACTATAGGTACACTCTCGTTGCATAATTATGTCTTAATATGATCATAATTCATTAACGTATATTAGTGTTTTTCAACCTGTGGGTCGCGCTGTCTCCGAATGGGGGTTGCGAGAGAGGTTGAGAGAACTAGGTACTTCACCAAAAAAAAAAAAAATAGCTGTATTAAGAAAAAGTTAACAAATCGATACTCGTTATGTTATGGTAATTTTGCGAAAAAAATGTAATACTAGGGGCTTCCTGTCACGAAAAAGATTGAAAAACACTGACTGTATACATTTAGCACCTTTGACATTTATGTGACACTTTGGGTTCATAAATAAAAAGTGAAAAATATGAATATGTTTTCATATTTTTCACTTTTTATTTAGATTTAGTAATTCTTGGTTACATTATTTTAAGAACATGACATGGATATGTAGGTATCATTTATAAGGTACGTAAATTTAAATCATCGATTTCAAAATGCATGAACGGATACGAATTTACTCGATAGGTATTAGTATGACAAGCTGAGCCCCGCAGTTATACCTGCGTTTAAAAAATGTAACTTGACATAATTACATATAGCTGAAATTTTAGACCTTATAGCATTGTTTGAGAATGACTTTTAGCTACAGATATTAGCGGCAGTGACGGTGGCTGCGTGCGTGTAGAGCGCGCGGTTTCTTAGGTTTTATTTTTTTGTGCGAAACCTTAATTACATTTTTTTAAATAGATGTAGCCTATGTTACGCCTTATTACGTCAGCTATCCAACAGTGAAAGTCCCGTCAAAATCGAACCAGCGGTTTCAGAGATTACACGAAACAAACAGACAGACTAACAAAATTTTGGTAATTGATATTCTGTTATTAGTATCGTATATATTTCCATATGCATTTGGTAAAGAGCAGTTTTTTTTGATATTACAAACAGACACCTCAATTTTATGTATATGTATAGATAAAGCACGTGCATGTGTCCATGTTTTCTAATCTGTAAATGAAATGTGCAATACTAGATAATGGTAATAAGGGCCGCAAATTGTCCCGACCACGCATTGTCCTTGCTCGGCGCCACACCTGCGTACACTTTTTCCTAAGCCTACAACCATGACAGCATACAATGCGTGTCCTAATACAGAGGGTATGTGATACAATCACAATATCACACACATGTCCTTTGCACTAACAACGGGCTATAAAAGCCCTACAGCATTCGTTGGGACACCATATTGTACCCGAGCTTTGAAGGGTTAATAACAAAATGCTATTTAAGGTGAGAATTTCTTCGATTTTATGAAAAATAATAAAATATTTTTGCACATTTATCAGATTTAAGATATAAACTAGCTACTCAATTTCTACTGCCCTTTTTATCTTAAACCAACGCCAACTGACGAATCTAAGAATTTTATTTAAGGGAGCTTAATTTCTATTGAAGGTAGGCTTTAAATAATGGATGGGGAAAAGGTCTTCAGATATACTGAAAGCTGTATTTCTAAAACTTCGGACTCTTTTGGAACTTTATCTGGATCCGTCAGTGACTGCAATGTTCACGCTGGTTTATTCTTGTTTTGATATGCAGACTGTTCTACATATACGGGATCCATCGATCCATTTATCAGGCCATTGAGGTTCTCTGCCGGACTTAGACCTCACCGTGGCTGCAACAGCCCACTGCTGGATATAAATCTTACAATGGGGTATTGCTAATGGTCACTACGCCTGGCGTGCGTGTTGGTGACCGCAGTAGGTGTTGATGTTACACAGGAAAAAGCTACTACTCATTTCTTGAATTTTCTCTCTTAGTTGTTAATTCTTTTAATCCACAAGAAGAGAAGGAGTAGAGCTAAGACTGACCCAACACGACACATAAGGATATTCCAGCTCATTATCAGTAATAACAATTCTTCTTCTGTGATGTAGGTATTGTTACTATGTAGATACGCTATAAAGTTGGAGAGTAAAGTACAAAGATTGCAGGTATCACTTAGCTAGAGCGCGTGCCAGCTTACAAAGGTAAATTAGTGTTATGTACAACCTATTAGAAAAATCTTTCATGGTTCTTTGCAGGTTTTTCTTGTGGTTTGCGCGGCAGCCGTCGCCCAGGCAGGTGGAATATTAGCTCCCGCCTACGGAGCTCCATACCACTACGGTGGATGGAACCCATACAGCTCTTATCCCGCCCAACCAGCCATAGCTACTCAGCACTCTAACATCCTCAGATCACCCTTCAATCTTGGACAGGTGGGTTTAACATTCAATTTTTAATCGATTTACTAAGAAATCATTATTATGTAAATTATTAAATACAAATTAGTAAATGTTTCGGAATCAGAAAGTGGTGGTAAATGTTACCTACATTTAGCGGTTAGATTCTCGAGGATAAGAATATTTTGAAGCGGTGCTGCGTTATGCTTTGAAGGGAGCGATAAAGGATATACACGTCATATACGAGGTGTTATAATTTAATCCTCAGTGATAATGTATGATGCTGCCTTGCATAAAAAAATACACTACACAAAAACGCCAATTTTACAGGAAAGCTAGGTAAAACTTTAAAAATGTTTTTGTATGTATTTTTCTGACGAAAGTTAAGGTAATAAAAATTAAAAGACTGTTAACCACAGTGAACTTAGAGCAGCAAGATGTCAATTCTAAAATAATATTGTAAGGATAAAAGTAAAACTGTACAATTATCTTAACATTTATGAATTTTGAATTGTGGGATTGTGGGTTGGACTATAATCTTAACGGGTAACCTATAGCTATCAAAGGCGCAGGTGAAATACCATTTATTATCAGATGAACTACATTTGATATTTCGACAACACAAAAAACCTACTGACGTGGATGCTATAAATATCTCGTGGATGTATTTATTTCTTCCAATTAATATTCAAAATAATCCTTTATATAAATGGAGTTTCATGTAATTGCTTCCAGGTATCAACATACTCCAAAGCGATCGACACTCCCTTCTCCAGTGTTCGCAAGGCTGATATACGTGTGAGCAACCCTGGCCTGGCGGTGGCTCCCGCTTACCATGGATATGCTGCGCCCGTGGTCTCGCACTACGGTGTCGCCGCGCCGCTCGCAGCGCCTGTTGCTAAGGTCAGTTTGTCTTTTAATATTCACTTATAAATAGAACTATTTGTAGATCTATTCTATTTATTATAGGTAATATTTTTTAATATTTATTATAATAATATGAAGCTAATGAATTTGTTTGGCTGTACGCGTTAATCTCAGGAACTACTGGTTCGAATTAAATAAAATATTTTCGTGTCGAATAGGTTTATTGGTTGTGTTTGTTTTTTTCTTATGTAGTAGCTGGTAAAACCGAGGATCACAGCTCGTCTGGTTTAAAAAAATCTTTAAATATAACTTGTTACTTATCCGTGGGCCACGAAGTATTCCCTTCAAGCGTTTTTCGCTTGGTGCTAAAATTGTCAGCGTTTAGCGTTAAAGACAAATGTATGTGTCTGTTCTTATAAGGCCACAAAAATTCGTTGCAAATTGTAACGTTTGTGGAAATTCGCTCAACGCTGATGCTTGTCCAAGCGTATGTTTCGTGGCCCAAGGGCCACTGTTTACGCTGCTATCTATTGGTATAAGAATAAATAGTCTACATTGTGGTATAACTGAGCGATGTGACAATCTTTCATTTCTATGCGGAGTTTCGTCGTACTTCTCAGTGGATGCAACGCATTTATGTTTAGCTTCCTTCCGTCCTTTAACTAAGAAAAATCCACGTAGCTGCAACGATTCAGATTTATGTAAAATATTTGTCTCTACTCTACTGATTACGTTGTTATTTATTCCTTTTGTTATTTAATATGAGTCATATTGTAGTAGCTAGCATGTTGGATTCTGACATACGGATAAAATCCAAGATATTCGAGTTTAAAGTAATTTTAAAAATAGGTATAGCAATAATACGCCCCACGTTGTGGAGCGGTTACCATACCGGTCTGACACGCAGTGGGTCTCAGGTACCATCCCCGGCCAGACATACATCTGAATTATGAGTTTAGATTTCTGTTCTGGGTCTGGGTGTTTGTGTATTCATCTTTGTGTGTCCGTGGCACCCATGACACAGGAGAAAATCCTACTGTGGGGCTATGAGTGTAGAAGCGTTTATTTTTTTTTTTATTTATTTAAGGAGTAGGTACACCCTATGAGTGTTTATGGTTTACATTTATTTTTTATCGTTCAGGTCGCCGGTGGGCTTTTAGGTGTGGCTTACTCTGCTGCGCCTGCTGTTTCTCACATGACCTACACGAATGGACTCGGCCTCGCTTACGCCTGGTGATCAGATGTCTTGTTACCTGATTTTAGAATTAAGTGCACTGTAAATGAGCTCAAAGATTCCTCTATTTATTACCTGATAGTTGTTAACATAATTTAATTACAATCTATGTTTAATAAAATATCAAATAAACTTGTTATATTATTTTACCTACTTTTCATGTGGATATAATGTCCTCTGATAATATATTAAATAAGTATAATTATATATTACCTAGTATTACATAAGTAATAGCTGATTGCTCAGTCCAGCCTTTATAATTCAGAAATGATATTGGTTGAAACCTTGCCTGTTATTAAGTAGGTCCCGGGTGCAAGGCCTAGGCGTGTACCTCCATTTTCAAAGTTACAGCCGGATTAATAAAATTATCACTTAGGTACTATAGCAGTGAAAGAAAATATCGCGAGGAAATCTGAGGACTATGGTCTATATCCCGTTCATTAACAATATACCCCGAGCCAAGCAAGAGGACAGTTTTGAATTGGCAACAAATAAGTATTTTATAACTGATATCAAACAAATTAATCCTCTACTATAAAAAAGTATTACATAATTCTTTTATGGGTGAGCAAACAAGGATTCAGTGAAGTGAATAAAATTTATAATCTATTTATTTTTGTTCGCACTACGAACGACTTTTTATAAACGTTTGTCTGCATTAGGCTAAAAAAAATAAACGTCATTGTCACCTTGGCAGCTCACCTTGAATGGCGGACGAATCACGAACGTCGCGTCACGTCAACCGATCAAACAACACTGTGAAGTTATGCATATTTGTTCACTTTATTTCCTTTGCCAAGACAAATAAAATTTACCTGTGTGTTTAAATAAAGATATTCCTGTTAATTAGGTTGCTGATATTAGTAACATAGATATAGCTCGTAATTTCTTGCGGTGGTACATTTTACAAATCGAGTTTAGCTTTTCAGCGCGCTTGTGACAAATTTATGAAGTGATTGTGTTAGTAAATAATTTGCAAAAATGTCTGAAAGTGGAGATAGCGATGCTGGATGGACCTTCTACAAAGACCGACCGGAATGGGGTGACGTGACTCCGGTGCCAGAAAACGATGGCCCTAACCCAGTTGTCGTTATTGCTCACTCTGAAAAATGTATGTTGTTTGAATCTGGTTTTCTTTCAAAGGTTATTTACTATCGTAAATGGTGGTGTTTTAAAGTTGATAGAACTCTTGCGAGGGTCTCTTGCGACTCTGGTGGTGGTGTGTCAGCCTTTTAACGTTAAATATTACTGTGTGCTGGTTTGAAGGGTATGGAAGTGACACTTAAATGAGTCATTCCTACTCAGTTCTTAGGGGTAAGAACTCATCTAATCAGGAAGGAATTTAGTAAACATGTTTAGATTTACTTTATTATAGATGCCAATGAGCGGCGCTATCAAATACCATCAGGTAGATTGCATGTAAAAAACCTTACACATAGAAAACTAAGGAACTAATAATAAAACTAATTCCTATATTTGCCAGCCTTGAAAGTTTAACTTTGCATTAGTATCAGTAACTTGTATAGTGTGACTTATTTAAATCATATAAATGTTACACCTGTTATTATGTGCATGTACAGAGACGAGCATAAATATGAGTATGGGCACATCATTAAAAATATCTGTCCCAGGAATGAGTTCAATAATGTCAGTCTGCACGAAAGCAGCAAAAATTTCTGACATTAACAGGTAGCATAATCAAGTGACATCAAAATAAAACTGCCATTTTATATAGTTAATGGTATGAAATCCTTTGTACGTGAGACCGACTTGCACTTGGCCAGTTATATTATTTTAAACCTTATTGTGATATTGTTTGAGAAAACATAACCAAAAATACTTTGCCGACCTCAGAATTACATTGTTACGTAGAAGTACTGTTAGGAAAGACAACAAAAGAAAATCAAGCAAATCATATGAACGACACGGTTTTGGGAGAGGTTACATTATTTTGATTTCACTGGATTATGCTGTCTATTAATGTCAAATATTTTTGCTGCATTTATGCAGATATTATTGAACTTGATCTTGGGACAGATATTTCTGCTGACGTCCTTATAGCCATATACTTATGCTTGCGAGTGTATATTATATTATGAGAATATTAGTATTAAATGGAATACAAGTAATAAGAAACGATAATTACATAATTTTAAATTGTATATGCCCAATACATTAGTTTTTAATTGCAGTTGAAGATGTATATGACTATTTCCGGGCTGTATTACAAACAAACGAAAAGTCTGAAAGAGCCTTGCAGCTGACAAAAGATGCCGTTGAGCTCAACCCAGCAAACTACACAGTTTGGCAATACAGGTATGGTGATTTATTATGATGACTGATGATACTGTAAAAGTGATAGAACTCTGGAGTCAGACCAGTCACCCATTTCTGCCTTATAACAACAGTGTAAAGTGCTACTGTGTTGTATTTTGAAAATGTAGTAAGAGAAAGATGCTTTTGTAAATACTTCCAACTAAGTTAGCAGGAGTGGGAACGTTTCTTTGGCTGATCTCAGGGGGAACACTAGTTCTATCTGGGGTTGGTTATATGTAGGTTGGTTGGTTGGTAGCTTGATTAAAGGTAGATGGGTTGATAGTTGGCAGATGCCACTTACAGGTGCTACTTATTCAGGACATAAAAATAGCAGTTATCTTTTAATAGTGCAAAATATCAAAATTAAAAGTAGCCTATAAGTTGCCCAGGTAAATTGAACTAAATCCATCCAAAATTTTGTGTAAATTAAATCAGTGCTTCTCGCGTGATTGAGTAACAAACAGTCACACCATCTTTTTTTATATAGAAGTATAGATTACATACTATAAAAAGAAAATCTGTGTTTAAAGCTTAACTTATGAGGAAATTATAGTCATGCACAGGTTAAATGCATGGTCTATATATGGATTAAGTTAGATTGGTTTTCATGTGTTTTTATATAATTTTCAGTTGTTTGTATATAATTTTCAGGCGAGAATTGCTTAAAGCGTTGGATACAGACCTGAGATCAGAATTAGATTATGTGGAAGCTGTGATTAAGCTGTCACCCAAAAATTATCAGGTATGCAACCAGTGCTCATATTTTTTCATTTTCATTCTATTTATACTACTTGACTAGATCGTACGAAAACTACTGCAACTCTTGAAGTAGTCTTCGTATGATTTAGTCAACTTCTAAACCTAGTATGCATACAAGGTTTTTAACACTCAAATGATTTTTTTCTTTTATCTGGTGCATGGTTATTAAAAGTTTGTAAAAGGTAGGACTCATGGTCATTCAACTGCATTGGCACCATTATGAAAAGAAGAAATACTTAAACTAGGGTTGTAACGGCCCTTCCGCAAAAAATCAAACCTACGCTTCCGCATCCGCCTCCGCAAATTTTTAGCAGACTTTTGATGGAAGTTTATTTACGTTGATCTTAATGTACAACGCGCAAAGAGACACGCTAAGTGACGCCACCGCTCGGCTACGTGTTGCAACTAGATGTAGGTCTTTATTGTAATGGAGCTATAACGTGAAATATAAAGTTTTATTCTCCCATACTTCGCACTTATCAGTGCTAAATTATCTAGTATTAACAGTTATTTGGTGATAACTGTTGCTCGTGAATATAATTTTCCTCTCCTTAATTTTAATTATTAGTAATTACTAGATTTTGTATAAAAAAATCCGTTAACCTCCGCATCCGCGAAGACGAACCTCTTATCTTCCGCATCCGCCTCCGCCTCCGCTAAGAAGGCCTCTGTTACAGCCCTATTAAAACAGCAGTATTTGTTCCAGAATGTTTTAGTTCAAAGTGTATAGACATATACATATTACGTCAACAAGTTTTTTCTTGCTTGTAGCACAACCTCAATCTCTAATAATATACGTTAGAGTTTGAGGTTGGCTACAAATTGAGTATCTTAATGAATTCTTCTCATCATCATCAGAACATTTTGAAGTCCGATCTATTCTGGACTTTCTTCCTACACCCTATCACGCCTAGACTTTTGAGGCCTTGCAGGACTCCCATCTAGCTACCTAGTTTTTTGCTTCTGCTATAGTACAGAATAATAAGACCTCACTTTGTCCTGTGGGGCAGTGATGCATGTTAGCAATAATAGATTTGTTCACCATTTCCAGGTTTTGTGAGAAGTGTCTAGTCTTTTTAAAGGATATCATATGTCTTTTAAATGAAGTCTTATGATAAATATTTCAGGTTTGGCACCATAGGAGGGTCCTAGTGGAATGGCTCCAAGATCCAAGTCAGGAGTTAGAGTTGACTGGTGATGCACTTCTACAAGATTCCAAAAACTATCATGCCTGGCAACATAGGCAATGGGCCATAAAAACTTTTGGGTAAGTACTGAATAAAGAGTAATAATCAATTATTATTGCTTGGACTGACAACAGCTTGGAACTAAACAGTACAGTAATATATTTATTTAATTATCAAAAGTCAAATGTAAGGCAAGATACTGGAGCTATCTGTTATTGCTCTTGTAAAAAAGAATATGGTAAAAAAAAGTTATGCAAGGAAACAGACAAACCTGCTGAATTTCTTGCCGTATCTGCTCAGTTGAGGTTGTGTTCCAATCCGGTGGTAGTGTAAGAAAAAATATTGTAACTTACAATTTGTAAGTGCCTCCATAAGCACATAATAAAGGCATTTCATTTTTATTATATTTACAATGTGTGTGTATAATTACGAACTGCAAAAAATTCAAATTCAAACTTACGTAATTTTAATAATACTTTAAAAGTGCAGAATAATTCAATGTAACATTGTTTCTCACGTAGATACCTTAAATTCTGTAGTTGGAAGTCATTTCAATTTTGGAATTGATAATGTTTTTGTATCCAACACCTCTCATGCAAATGCATTTTTGTTGAGTGCATGGATTAAAGGTGCCATGTAGTGACTTTATTAAAATTGAAGTCCATAAAGATAAATACTTAGAATGTAATTGAATACCTGCATTCGGTTTTCGTACCTCAAGTGTTATGGTCTCTAATAAGTCTAAAATTGTGTCACTAATTGGTTCTGGAAAAGTGTCAGTTTCGATTATAAAGGAAAGAATTAGTGATCTTATATTTACATCAATATTATTACAGAATGTCACAATGGTAAAAATCACTTCTTTTGTGCAGCTGTTTAGGTGAAATTCTCACTAATACTCATAGATTCATAATAATTGTCACTCATACTCAGAGACTCATAATAAGTTGTATTGAGATAGGCTTGAAAAATATTCAGTTAGCTTCACTAGTTTGGACAGATGTATAGGTTAGTAGTAGATAAATTTAGATAGAACTTGACAGAAACCTCATGAATGTTTTGCTTTAAATTGTCTTTCAAGGATTAAATATTTCATGTGTGCTATTAAAATATTTAGTTCTATGGATCAAATCATGAATATGTATTGAATTTGAGGTCCCTTACACACTACTAAATAAGCAAAATGCTTCATAAAATGACATATCATCATATTTAC
>DWTU01002801.1:0-11058 GCA_018251515.1 Cecropterus confusis
GTAGGTCTCGTTTACCACGCCTTTTAAACTCGAACACAGTAGCGCTAACGCTGCTGTGAGTAGAAAGTGGTCTGCTAAGAGAAATACGCAGTGATGGCTCCGTAGTCGATATAATCCACATATTTTTTAATCACCTTTGAAGTGTTGTAACTTTTAACTTCAAAAATTTATACATGTAACTAGAACTGCGCCTCGCGGTTTTACCCGCTACTGCTAGAAAAAATAAACATAGCGTGATGTTATAAAGCCTATAGCCTTCTGCAATAAATGGACTATTCAACACAAAAATATTTTTTGAATTCGAACCAGTAGTTCCCCATATTAGCGCGTTCAACCAAACAAACTGTTCAGCTATATAATATACAATAAATAATACATAATACAGTATAGATTATAGTGTAGATTCAAGCATAGAATTTGAAATTCCTAACATAATAAAATTTAGAGTAATCGCTTACATAATTTTTAGGGATCCTTACATTTGTAAGTAAGTACATGTGTACAATATTATTCGTTACACAATTCTCGCAAGGTACACAAAGCCTACCTTGTCTACGTTCTAAATTAGCGTGAATAGTGCCAGCGTCGGTGTATTGCATTACCGCGGCCCTTTATTGCTCAATTTGACTTTATTTAACGCAATTCTTGGGGCGCCCGCCTCTAGCTGACGCCGAGCAGATGAGGTCCCAATCCAATCCACTTAACACCGCAAGCCACGATCGCTAGACTGTCTAGTTTTAGTTTGGAGGAACGTTGCAGATATTTCCTTACTAAATTAAAGAAGCACTCATGACAATTAAGCACACAATATAAAATATTTTGGGACTATTAAAAAAAGCGATAGTTTCAACGCAAAGAACCTGTGACAAAATGTTATGTTATTTTCTTAACACTTAATGTATACTAATATAATACTATATTGTTTGTAATAATGCTCTTGTTAAAAGTTCCGTAAGTAAAATTGTTACATTTAAAGGGAATTCAGTTCAGTTCGCCGTTGAAATATTTATAATAAATTTTCTTACTAATAACAAGCAAATACATTATTAGTGAAATTTGCTTGCAAAAACAAATGTATTAGATAATACAATTAATTTATTGTACGTTTTTGATTTAACGTCTAACAATTTAACGTGAACTATTAAATTAACAAAAACTAATTTTACTCAAATATGCAGCGAAGATAGGATATCAGAAATTGAAGTTAAGTTAAGCTGACATTGTCAGCGGTGTCATGGTGGGAACTCATAATTGAATAACGAAATTGGTGCGAGCGTCGCCAAAGCTCGGCCATGTTAATTGAAAGCCAGTCTCTTTATGGGATTTAAAATTTTAAAAGGGTGAAGTTTACTAAAAATTTGGGTGAACATAGAATTTTATTTAACCTTTTTCTTAACTATATATGTGTATAGTATTTGTGTATGTCATTCGTATGTATTGTGTTTCGTTCGAATTATGTTTATGAATAGCTTCTCCGGTATTGCGTAGTAATTCTACATGATGATTTTACTTTAGTGTTATATATTTTAAATTAATTATATGGGAGTTAATTAATATAGATCTAATTTTATTCACAAGACACGAAATATGTCTACCAATTACACGAATTGTTCAAAAGTAATTACACATTTTACACGCCATTTGTTGACGTGAAGTGAAAACAATAAACGAATTCCGAAGTAACAACACAAATATTTTGATTGCAAACAGTAATTAAAGAGCTGTCTAAAAATGGAACATACGATCCGTAAACATCGCATATCAACGTCGGGAATCTAATTTGATACCTTACGTCAAAAATGACGCAAAAGAGTAATTCGAGGCGTCGTCACCGAAATTAAACAACAAAGTGCGTAAATTCGTAATCCATCAAGTACGTCACTGGAGAGATCAGCCGGCAAATTTTAATTCTGAATGAAGCTCTTAAGGGCGCGGTTTATTGCGGGGTGAAGTTAATGTTTCGCGTGACTCGACTACCAAGATATCATTTTAATTTCCAGCCCCTACGAATCCGCTATCTCGAGGTGTCGCGCAAGCAGAGCCAACTTTACATATTTTTGAGGGAACGAATCTCGTTTGATGAAAAAGAATTTCGCTGTTAACAGAGCTAATGGAAATTTGATTTTAGTATGCAGCCGTGGAAAATTACGGGCGTAAGGAACCGATCGGAAACCTATGAATTACGTGGCGTACTTTGAGTAGGATTTTTCTTAGGTGATTTTAATAGGATGTACTCGTATATCTGTGTCTGTATAATTATGAAGATAACTTCTTTTGAATATTTGCTTTGTAATAATAATACCTTAGCGTTTTTTTATACTCGATTCAGGTTTTACTTCGATTCGTATGAGTAAATATTGAAAATAAAGAATGACTTTTTTCAACATATTACCTAAATAATATATCTCTAAAGATATTATATTCAAATTATTCACTAATATGGTAATAAAAGTAGAAGATGATTAAAAAGGTTTTTTACAAGAAAAAAGAATATTTATGTTTCCCCATTATTTTAAAAATAATTCAGTAAAATTACAAATTTTACTCTTGTCTAAAACTGTGCATAAAATTATTAGCTATAAACATCAAAATCAAAGCTTATCATTTGTTTATAAATATTTAAGGTATAATAACGTCGTTACTCCATGCGATCAACGATAAACAGTAACTCGGCAGGCAGATTGAACGCAAAGTTGATTACTAAGCACACCATAAAACCGGAGTACACGGTAAAATAATGAATATAGAACGCAGTTAAGGAGTAACCCTGCAGAGAAATGCGAAAACACGGGTTTGGAGCGCGCACGTTGCGATTGAAAAAATGGAAAAGCACGCCAGCATCGTTATATGCATGGGACATTGCTGACAGAATTGATGATAAAATGAAAAACTAAAAGTATGTGACTGTAGTATGTGACTAACAAGCGTAATAAGGTAATTTTATTGAATTACATCCAACTTCAATTTCAGTGTATATTTTAAGTACAAAAAGGAAAATAAGTTATCGATCATTTAAATATTGTAATATTATTTTAGATATATATTTAGACTCGGCACCTTTACTTATTTTCGCTCGGTGTTGGTTTATCTGTGTTACAGTATAAAATTATGTACAGTGTCGCGAGCATAACTAACATGACGGTCTATTTTACTGTAAAGTTAACAAGTTACGGCGGTTAAGGACCAGACATATATCCATATTTTTCAGTGGGGTAGCAGGAGGTTTTTAAAATCATTTGTAGTTCTCCCGTTTAGTATTCAGCTGGGTCCCGCCGGCGGACATATTTTATATTTATTACAGCTAACACGACTCCGATGACGTGAAATTGCACCTCTTTAATATCTATGCACGTCTTCCGTTTTATGAATAAGGGATAATGTAATGATGGTATTACCACGCATGACAATTTTTTACTAACGTGATGGTATGAGCGCCTATCGGTAATTGCCGCTTTATACTCTTATTTTAATATGTAAGAAGCAAACGTTCATGCAATCCACCTGATGTGGCCACTGCCGTCTATAATCGATCTCAATGACTGTAATCAACCTCAGATAAGATCGGAGTCTTATCTGAGGTTATCTACAGATGCGCTCTCCATTCAGGCCAGAACACAGCAATGAACTAATTAAGTAAAAATATTTTTTATATATAAAAGACTTCGGAGGCAGGACTGCCAAATCTTTATCTTTCTAAGCGACGCTGTTTAGTGGTTTGAATGACGTGGTAAAGAAGAACATATCCTTTCCATCTTAGGCGTTCAAACTTATTCCTCACGGGGCAACGAATCTCTGTTCACAGTTTAAGTTAAGATTGATTTTATTTGGGGTTGTTCATTGATGTCCATGGGCGGCAATGGATATTTAACATAGATGACTTCAAGCTTGTTTGCTATATTATAAAAAATAGAAGAAATCTTTTAAACGCAAAATACTCAAAAATGTAAATAACATGATAAAAAAATAGCGATATTCCTACTATTTAATAATTCTCAAAAGACTCCATAATAAAAACCGACTCATATCAAAATACGTTACGAAAGTCTCTAAGTCACGCGTCGAGATATCATAATGAAGGCTGATGGGATCAATCACGGTATAATGAGACGAGCAAACAATGACCCCCAATAATACCGGCAATATCGGGATATCGATAGTCGTGTTGGCATAAGAAATTTGCCGAGCAATATCGAGGGAATCCCGCCGAGGGAATCACCAATTTTAGGGTAAATCGAGGGAGATAATTATGTTTGAAGTTTGTTATTGAGTAGAATAAACACTCTATGAGATTAGCCGCCGTCAGCCTGTGAACGCTGATCGTAAATAAGGATAAGATTCGATTAATTATAAGAAACATTTTTGATGACACCGATGCGTTGAGCTATTCTTAGATATTCTGGGTATTTTTAGAATTAACTACGTTAACAAAATACATTTTAATAGACACTAAGCTGTGTATTTTGTGAATAATGACACTGTTTACGGAAATAATTGTTAACTACTCGTATATTCCCAAGGCTTGAAGTATTGATCGTAAATAATAATCTATACATATAAATAAAATTAAAAAGCCTGTTTGTAATACCGATATTTGTCTTTTACTAAATGCATATGGATGTTTAGACGATACTGATAACAAAAAATCAATCACACAATTTTTTGTTTGTCTGTCTGTTTGTTCTGGGTAATATCTGAAACGGCTGCACTAATTTTGACAGGACTTTCACAGTTGGATAGCTGATATCATAAGGCGTAACTTAGGCTACTTCTATTTTAGAAATTGAAAAGACATTTTAACCGTGTACATTAAATAGATTTTCTCGAGTTACTAATTATTATCGTATTAAACTGAAGTTGGTATAATATTCGTGATCACGCGGATTAACTTGCTCCAAAATTTAAGCTCGGAATTATCGCCAAGTGTAAGTCGATAGACAGGCGAAGCCTTACAAATAGGTTTAATTTGTTGATAGGTAATTGCGGGGCGTTCCCCGGGGGTGTTTCTAAGAAAATCAACACTAGTATCGGCCCCGTGCTTCATTCCCAGCGAGGTAAGATAAACGAGTAGATAGAAACGTTGGCTTTCGTTTACAATAATTATTGTATACATACTTATGGCAGTATTCAAAGATGCCTGACCTAGAGTACATAAACTATCTCTGTAAGATACAACCCATGATAATTAGGGGGATGAAATTTGAGAAAAACTTGGTTAAGACCTTATTGCCTACTGGTCTAAAAATTAGACTCCCAATGATCTTTTTCTCTCCCATTTTATAACTTAGAGCCATATTGAACGAATGACTACAGGGTTGATATTAATATTTATTGCAAAAACAGCATTTAGTGGCCAACAGACCAATTTACTAGCCGAATATGTTTTGTTATAGACCGGGTTTATAGGTTGTTATTATATCAAATGACAATAAACAAAGAACAAAATAATATAAATTCCAAAAGCTTTTCAAGCAAGCATTACTCGCATATCACTTACCCATACGTGGTACAACAGATCGGTAATTAACGAATTCATTTATAGTTGCCGTGGATTATTCGTGGCAACCCTTTGATCGTTGCTCCCAGACGGCGACTGTTTTCAGCTTCATGTCACACGTCGTCATTTAAATCTGGTTTAGTTTGATTAATGAGCTGTACAAGCCATCTTTCCGACATTGATATGACGTAAATATATTGCGAAAAATTATTGTTGAAGATTAGACTGAAGCTAAAACCCGAAAGATTGTTAAAACCATTAAGATTGCCCTGAAATATATTTTCCTATTATCATTTTCATAAAATGATAGCTCTAAGTATAGTTAGGTACGAAAATAATTAAGTATAAATTAAGTTATACGTAAAGAATAATTTCCTTCTCGTATAACTAAAATAAAGTATCGTATATAATATGACACTGTGGGTGTGAATTACACACACAGATATAAATTAAAAAACACTTAAACCTACAACAAATAATTAATTTATTGTTATTTAGCGTAGCACTTTTTTATCCATTCAGCTTTTATTACGTATGTTTTGTAATCTGCGTGTAAAAGGGGATATAAAAATCAATAAGCATCAGATACAGTGGCTCGGCGCGCTGTCTCGTGGTTCATTACCATTTTAATTACCTGTCGAGGTACCCAGCTGTGACCCTTGACAACCCTTGCTAACTTCTTTGTTGAACTTGTAATGAATATGATTGATTGTGTCTTTTCACGATGCTAGTTTATAGTTGAGACTATTTAGTACAATTATACAACGGTTAATGTCTTTATCGTCAGCTTGTTATTGACCCACTACTGGGCACAGGCTTCCACTCAGATTGGGCAAGGTTCAGGCCAAGCTGCCAAGTGTGAATTGGTAGACAAATATTGTTTTCACAATTAACTAACTTATTAAAATTGAAATCTTTATTCTTTCTGCGGCGTCACCATAATTATTTTGGAAGATCGCAGATATATTTGGCTCTTCATTCTTTGAGATATTCCAACTTAGCACTTAAGGCAATACAGATTTTAGGCTTAGCCTATACGTAGAAATTTGGTACAAATGACATTGTTTACAGATTTAAAATTGTATGCTTCTTCTTTTACAACTTTAATTACCTGCCTATTACACACCTATTTTATCGTGAAGCAGTTCTTGTGTTTCAGTGGAAGTGTGTGGTTGCCGGTTCACATACATAAGAGGCGACCATAAAATAAATAAACGCTTTCTACACTCATAGCCCCACAGTAGGATTTTTTCCTGTGTCGTGGGTGCCATGGACACACAAAGATGAATACATAAACACCCAGATCCAGAACAGAAATCTAAACTCATCATTCAGGTGTCGATCAGGCCGGGGATCGAATCACCACGTAGATCGTCATAAATCATTTATCGTCGTAAATAATTGTTCTTTTTAAATAATTGAATAAAAAATATGACACATCACACTCGACAAAGCACGACGTGTTTATTGAGTTAATAATATTAAGATAACTGATATTGAAAGATTAAGATAATACTTATGTACTAAAATGACGATTGATTAGGTATTAAGATCACATGATTATGTTAAATTGACGTTTCCAAAATGTAAAATTCATATAACACACTGAAGAAGATTATCATAAAATCATTATTCTATAGAATTAAAATAGTTTAAAATTATGCTCGATATATATTAATATTATTTATACTTCGTTATTAATTAATATGAATACTTGAAATTGGAACGGATTAATTTGAACATAGGAAAATAACGAATATTAAGAGGGAAATGATTATGATTTTATAATAAAACATCTAACCTACGTTCAGTACATTCGGCAACCAACCCTCGACCCTCGCTCAAACATACCCCCGGGGTGCTGACTCCGACTGTATTAGCCACAGATACAACAGTTTATCTACCGTGTTGATATTTCAACCGCAAACCTTATTAAATTGTGAATTTTTGATGCTTAGCTTTGTTATATTTTAACTTCTTATATTTCGTATACCGTCTACTTACGGTTTCTATTTCTAAATTATCTTAACAATGCCTTTAGTACGAGTTAAATTATGTTTTCTTAAAACTATCATTGTTTACGTTTTTAGCAATCATTGCATTACATTGCAAAATATGGCCGAAAACGTAAATGTGCATGGGCACACAAAGCGTTAATTATTTGCACATATATAAAAAATTAACAAAGATAAATATTTTTTCTATGTGTTATCTTTTGCTAAGTTAGTTTAAATTAGAAACCTATATATTAATACACACGTACACTATAGGTTTCTTTCTATATTTTGTCGCGTTTGTATACCCCGTGGTTGTGGAGCTAATTGCATTTAACCACCGATGTACTGGTTTGTCTACAGTGCATTTAACCGCAAACATGATTAAATCAGAACTGCTGTACAGATATGCAACAATATACTTTGTCGCTACACTTGTTGTTTTAAAACATGCTATGTCAAAACTAACAAAACAATCAACTTATGTGTTGAAACACATAAATTTATGAAAAATGCGTCAAGTTGTCTAAATAGCATATTGACGAATTTAATACGACGAATTGTGATAAGTATATAATAGTATAACATAACACAAATGTTAGAAGCTAACACACCACCACAGATCGCGTACACAGATCCCTCCACAAAGCCATAGACACTTACCTACGCGTATAACCGCACATGTATTCCTCGACGTCCCTCAGAAGTCGGCTTTTAAGAGGCCGAGTGAGTGGAGAGCGGTGTTGCGATCGGCTTCACTGCACACCCTGGCGACAGTAAAAAATATGAGCATCCCCCCGATACACCCACCCCTGCGCCATCTTGAAAAACTTTGTCACTTGTAGCCACAAATCGATCTGTGTCTACGCGGCCTACGCCGTAGGTCGCGTAGGCGGCTCTATTGACGTTAAAGATAAGGCTTTGAATGATATCGACACTGGAATAAGCTGGCTAAATAATTTAATGTCATTGTGACGTCATGTATTTAATCTTTATGTAATCTTGTTAACGTATTGATATACATTTTGTGTATTAGATAACGTTCCAAGTGTAATTCTCAAATAAGTTTAACATTTACAAGCCTGATTTGACCTAGTCTTATGTATTATGTACATATATCACGTAAGATTTTTCATAATAAGCTCGATCTGTTCTTAGAAATAAAATTATGAAAAAATAATGTTAAAATTAATACTTATAAACGCAGCCACCGTGACTACCGCTAATGTCATTTGCTATCAGTCCTCTCTAAAACAATGCTATAAATTAAAATTGTATAAAGTTTAAAGTTTCCGCTATTTGTAACTATATCAAGTTATCTTTTTTAAACGCGGGTATTGCCACAGGGCTCAGCTAATACTAAATATATACAGATACTATCATGTACTATCATGTACTACCCACCCAGTAACAATTTAAATATAATCACGTAACGAACATTAGTTCACTCATCTATATACATATTTGTATTATGTTTTAACCATTGTCAAATCCCCTTACAACTTGACTTTTTGTCATTCAAATGATAATCAATAAAAGGATTTGTAAGGTTTTATTCACATGGTTACCTTGACAACAGATACACCCTGTGGCTACGAGATCTATTATTGAATTTAACATGGGGATCGGAGTCTTATGGTAAGTTGATATGAAATATTTTAGAATGGTATATAATATAGTTAGTACTTCAGTTTGAATACAAAACAGGAACACCTAAGGGTCTCAGCAGGTGCCTTTAGAATTTTCCCTGTAATGTCTATGTTGTTTGAGCAGTCATTGCACAAATAAGAAGTTCGAAACACATTGAGATGCTCATAAGTATTATTCTCATAAACATAAATGATTTTTAGACTCATAGCCCCACAGTAGGATTTTCTCCTGTGTCGTAAGTGCCATGGACACACAAAGACGAATGCACAAACACCCAGACCAAGAACAGAAATCTAAACTCATCATTCGGATGTCTGTCTGGCCGGGGATTGAACCCGGAACCCACTGCGTGTCAGACCGACGAATATGCCTTTGGATCTATCTTGAGCCTGATTTTTATACGAAAACCTTGTAAGAGGTAGCCAAAATTTAAACGCTCCATAAATAACCATAATAAGTTTTTAGGTTACAGCTAAAAACGTTAATTTTACTGCCACTTTAATATCAAATTGAAATACTATATGGCTTTGCGTTTCGTGTCTATTTAGGATAATTTTGTTGAAACAGTAATTAAAATTAATTTGATAGTCAAACCCAAAGCTTAATTTGCGCTTAAAACGCATTTTGACGTAATTTTCATAATATTCACTTGCTGAAATGGCTTTCAAATGGTATGGAAATGGCACAACATATTATTGTATTAATTGGTAACGGATTATGAACGACATACAAATCAACACTAATCCGGCTCACTACATCGATAATATAGAATAACGTGCGCATAAATTTATTTATCATTGTAATTTATTGGAAGATCGATGGCGAATATTTAGGGTTGTCACACGATATACTTGTGAATGATATTTTACGCTTAGTACTTAGGATTATTCCTTTTTATTACTATAGTAGTTATGTATACTACACCATAGTCATACAAAAATATCCCCATTGAATAATCTTCTTAATTTGATTTTATTCTACTGACATGTACGTACTAAAATTTGTATTTTAAATGTAATGATAAATTACAAAACATTATGTCATTATTAATGATAAATAAATAAATGTGGATTACTTTGCTAAGAAAATAAATTTGCCAATAACACGATTATGAGTAAGAAGGTAGTAGGGCTAAGAGTCGACTAGTAATTTTTTCTTACCCTAGGTTGAATGCTGGTAGAAATAGACTCCGAAATTAGTCGACAAAATAAAAAAGAGCCCTTCTGTTTAAAGTTTTTATTTCTGGCAAACTCGCAGAACCCCTCATAAAATTATATTAAACCAACTTTATACATATATCCTATATTTTATTGTAATTTCTTGTTCTTTTTTTTTCAGGGTTATCGCTCTCCCCGTTCGTTCGGCACTGGCAGCCGGCGGCGTACGAGCCGGCGGGCGGGCTCCGGCGCCGACGGTCCGCGCCGCCCCCGCCCCCCCCCCCCCCACCCCCCCCCCCGGTCCTCCTCCCCGCGCCCCACCAGGAACACCAATATAACTCCTATAAATGAATCCACTGACGAAATTACGTCCAGCATCAGTAATTTAAGGTCTACGTTGATGAATCAGCCAGACAGACAGGACAATACTTTTTAATAATGTGGATATCAATGTGGGTATCTACATAGCAGAGTAAATTTATCTTGTCTATACGTTGAAAAATAGCAAGATGTTGTAGAGTTTAGAGATATATTCAAGCGAGTATTCCCATTATTTGCTTGTTCATTGGACAAAAACTACGGGATATTTTAAAGGTAGTTTTAAATAAATCATAAATCATTTTTTCGAAATTGGGTTGAACAATTATAAACATTTCCTCCTTCTCTATCTTTTAACATCATTTTCATAAATTTAACTATCTTCTGCTAATTATTGACGCGATGTGTAATCTAAAAAAAATATTACAATCCAAATTGAGATAAC